>CAUYRH010078724.1:0-62562 GCA_963574655.1 Perodicticus potto
CCTGAGATGGGATCACTTGTTCTTTTCTTGCTAATACATTGGAGTTCTCTGTGTATTCTGGTTATTAAACCTTTGTCGGAGGCATAACTTGCAAATATTTTCTCCCATTCTGAGGGCTGTCTGCTTGCTATACTTACTATGTTCTTGGCTGTACAGAAGCTTTTTAGATTGATCAGGTCCCAGTAGTGTATTTTTGATCCTGCTTCAATTGCCTGGGGAGTCCTCCTCATAAAATATTCGCCCAAGCCAATTCCTTCAAGAGTTTCCCATGCACTTTCTTCTAATATTTTGATAGTTTCATGTCTTAAGTTTAAATCCTTAATCCAGTGAGAGTCACCTATAAGGTAGATTTTTAAAACCAGCTTTACTGGTGTATATATGACATATAGTAAACTGCACATTTAAAGTGTTCAATTTACTAAGTTTTGACATATGTATATACCCATGAAAATATCACCACCTCAAGAAAATAACCATATCTATCATTCCCCCCAATTTTCCTGAGTCCCTTTGTATTTATAACCTCTCCCTCCTGTCCTTCCTCCCCCCTCCTCAGTTTCTAAGCAAACCCTGGTCTGCTTTCTATCTCTATAGATTGGTTTATACTTTCTAGAGTTTTATACAAATGGAATCAGACAGTATCTACTCTTTTAAAAAACATCTGACTTTCTTCAGTGAGCATAATTATTTTGACAATCATCCATGTTGTAAAATGTAACAAGTTTATTCTTTTTGGATTGGTAAGAAATAATCCTTTGTGTGGATATACCACAGTTTGCTTTTCCATTGACCTGCTGATAGACATTTGGGTGGTTTCCAATTTGGGGCTATTGCAGAGTTACTGTGAACATTCATGTGAAGTCTTCATGTGGACATATGCTTTTATTTCTCTTGGGTAAATACCTAGGTGTACCATGGCTAGATTATGTTAGCCGTATATTTTACTGTCGTGGTACCAGTTTACATTTCCAGCCCTAGTATGTGAGACTTCCAGTTTCTCCGTGTCAACACTCAGTATGATCAGTCTTTTTAATTTTAGCTATTCTAGTAGTATTTCATTGTGGCATTTCATTGTGCTTTAATGTATCTATCTTTCTCTAATGACAAATGATGCCGAGCATCTTTCTGTGTGCCTATTTCCCTCTGTATATTTTCCTTGTGATAAATCTGTTCATATCTTTTGCCCATTTAAAAAAAAACTGGGTCATTCCCTTTCTCATTATTAAATTTTGAGAGTTCTTTATATTCTATATACAAGTCCTTTATCAGATAGGTGCTTTGTAGTATTTTCTTCCAACCCATGGCTTGCTTTTTTATTCTCTTTCTCTTTTTTGTTTTTGTGTATTGATATTCTGTTGTTCCAGTATCAGTGATTGAATAGACTATCATTTCTCCACTAATTACTCTTCTGCCTTTGTCAAAAATTAGTTGTCCATATGTGTGTAGTTCTATATCTGGAGCCTCTATTCTGTTCCATTGATTTATTTGTTTTTCTTGATACCAATACCACACTGTCTTTATTACTATCATTTTATCATATGTCTTGAAATCAGGCACTGGTTTCCCAACTTTGTTTTTCTTTTCTCAAGTTTTCTTTGTTATTCTTGGCCTTTTGCTTTTCCATGAGAGTTTTATAATCAGTTTGTCAATTTTTTAAAAAGAGCTTCCTGGGATTTTTAGCGATTAATTGATTTTTATTGGAATTGCATTGAATCTGTAAGTTAATATTTAGTCTTTTGACTCATTACATCATATATCTTTATTGATTTAGTTTTTGCTAATTTATCCTAGCAATATTTTCTAGTTTTCAGTCTTACATATTTTTCAGATTTATTCATAGGATTTGATAATTTTTGATACTCTTGTAAATCTTTATAAATTTCAACTTTTGATTGTTCCTTGCTAATATATTGAAATACAGTTGTTAAGTATTTTGAATATTGGTCTTTTCTCCTGTAATCTTCTTAAACTTATTAGTTCTAGTAGTTTTTTAATAGGTTTCATGAGCTTTTCTATATAAATGCTCATGTCATTTGTGAAAAAAGACTATGTTACTTACTTTTTCCCAATCTATGCGCCTTTTATTTCTTTTTCATGCCTTATTACACTTGCTAGAAACGCTAGTGTAATGGAAGTGGTGAGAATGGAAATTCTTGTCTTGGTTCTGATCTTAGGAGGCAAAGTATTTATTCTTAAATGATGACATTAAGTATGATTGTTAACTATAGGTTTTTTGTGGATGCTCTTTAAGTGGAACTTTCTATTTTTAGTTTGTTGATAGTTTTTTGTTTGTTTGTTTTTTTGAGACAGAGTCTCACCATGTTGCCTTTGGTAGAGTGCTGTGGCATCACAACTCCCAGCAACCTCAAACTCTTGGGCTTAAGCAATTCTCTTGCCTCAGCCTCCCAAGTAGCTGGGACTACAGGCACCTGCCACAATGCCGGGCTACTTTTTTATTGCAGTTGTTTAGTTGGCCCAGGCTGGGTTGGAACCCGCCACCCTTAGCGTTTGTGACTGGCACTGAAACCACTGTGCTATGGGCGCCGAGCCTGTTGCTAGTTTTAATTAGGAATATATGTTAGATTTTGCCAAATGAATTTTCTGTATTTATTGAGATGATTGTTTGATATTTCTTCTTAAGTTTGGTAATATAGTAGATTACATTGATTGTTATGGTTATTAATATGATTGTCATTTAGAGACAGGGTCTTGCTCTGTCCCCCAGGCTGGATTGCAGTGGCATGGTCATAGCTTACTGCAACCTCAAATTCCTGGGCTTAAGTGATTCTGTCACCTTAACTTCCCAAGTAGTTAGGACTATAGGCACATACCATTGTATCTGGCTAGTTTTAAAAAATTTTTGTAGAGACAGAATCTTAGTATGTTGCCTTGGCTAGTCTCAAACTCAAGATATCCTAATGAAGTGCTGGATTATAGGCATGAGCCACTGCATCCAACCCATTGATTAATTTTGAATGCTAAATTAACCTTGCATTCCTGGGATAAGTTCTACTGATTATTATTTATTATCTTTTTATATATTGTTATACTTTATTAGCTAACATTTTATTTACAGTTTTTATATCTGTATTCAAGAGGAATATTGGTCTGTAGTGTTGTTTTCTATTTAATGTCTTTGTCTGGTTTTGGGATTAGTGGTGTTTGTTTTTATTTCATTTTATTTTTATCCTGATTATGGTTAGTCAGTCTTTCGGAATCTGGATTATTTGTCTTTCCTTTTGTTCTGGAACTTGAGGCATTTTTGACACCCTTATACTCTATCATCATGTCTCACATCCTTAATGTTTTCCTTCTTTTTTCTTCCAGCTACATTCTAAGTCAGTGGTTCTCAACCTTCCTAGTGCCGCGGGCCCTTTAATACAGTTGCTATGGGTTGCGACCCATAGGTTGAGAACCGCTGTTCTAGGTGATTACCTTAGAACTTTCTTTCAGTTAATCAATTCTCATTGGAGCTCCAGTTAGGCTTCTTGTTTTACCTATCCACTGAGATTTAAAAAAATTTTTTTTTTCTTTTAGTAGTGTAGTTCTAAAAGTTGTATTTGGATCTTTTTCAGATCTGCTTAGTCTTTTTCAGTCTTTTTTTTTTTTCAATACCATTTAATTATTAAAGGATATTAAATACATTCTATACTTAGTAATTTCAATATCTAAAGTTCTTTTGATATTTCTTTTAAAGTTAGTTAATATTTTTTTCTACTGTTTTTCTGGTACCTAATTTTTTAATACATTTTGTGTGGGTATGTTTGTCTTTTTCTTTTTTGTAGAGACAGAGTCTCACTTTATTGCCCTCAGTAGAGTGCCGTGGTATCACACTGTTCACAGCAACCTCTAACTCCTGGACTTAGGCGATTCTCTTGCCTCAGCCTCCTGAGTAGCTGGGACTACAGATGCCCGCCATGATGCCTATTTTTTGTTGTTGTTGCAGTTTGGCTGGGGCTGGGTTTGAACCCACCACCCTTGTATATGGGGCCGGCACTCTACTCACTAAGCCACAGGTGCCGCCCAGTGTTTGTCTTTTTTTGTTGTTGTTTGTTTGTTCATTTATTTGTTTTTACCATGAATTCATACTGCTTGGAGCCTTTCTGTGGGGATTCTTTGAGGGCTAAGTGAAAGTGGGTTCTTCCAGAAGAGATTGTCCTTTGCTAATGCCACATACATACATACCTCTTTACATTACGCCTTTGGCATGAAGTTTCTCAGACTTCTCAGCTACTCTTGATCATGGGCCAAAAACCTGTTTAAGAGCTGGATGTGGTAACAAATTGTCAAAAGAGAATTTGAGCCAGTCCTCTGGTGAGGTGACATAGGGAGTCCTGGCTGCGTATGGGTAGAGTTACAGAGTAGCTGCCCATCAAACTCCTGCCTTGCATGAACTCTGGGCTTTGTCTTCTGTGTCCTGTGTTCTAAGAGGGTGTGCAAGTCAACATTCATTTAATCTGGGCTAGTGGACTCCTTCAGAACAAAAACCAGTTTACCTCTGGGTTCTTGCTTTCATTTGGTTTTTTGGTTTCGATTATTTCTTTCTTTCTTACAAGTTTGTCCACGAATTTAAAAACATGGTTTTTATGTGACTATTGGAATTTAAAACCTGTCTCCCTGCTAAGGATGTAATTTCCATGGGATCAGGGAATAGGACAGTCTTCTTACTCTGTCCTAAGTATCTCTATTGCCTGGCATATAAAGAGCATTTTATAAACAAAATGAATGAATGAATGAATGACAGGGTCTGACAAGGCAAATTGAGGAAGCAGAAATTTGCAGTAACTCAATAGTTAGTTCAGCAGATGTCTACGGAGCCCCTACTTTGTGTTAGTCTCCGTGGTAGGCACACTTGGAAGGCGCAGAGATGAGTAAAACACAAATCTTGCCCTCAAGGAGCCCTCAGTCTCATGAAGGAAAGGCAGTGTTTCCGTTATTGGAATTTCCAAATTTAAATGATAAATTTCTTGTCTTGCGAGTAGACTGTGTTGGGGTATAACCTCACTATGATTAACTATCCAGCATATGTATGTATGTATGTATGTATTGAGGTAGAGTCTTATCTGTCACCTGGGAAGAGTGCTATGGCAAAGCCTAGCTCACAGCAGCCTCAAACTCCTGAACTCAAGAGATTCTCCTGCTTCAGTCTCCCGAGTAGGTGGGACTACAGGCATCCAATCTACTAGTTTTTCTATTTTTAATAGAGACAGTGTCTTGCTCTTAGTCTGGTCTTGAACTCCGGAGTTCAAGAGATCTTCTTTGAGATCCTCCTTCTCCTAGCCTCCCAGAGTGCCAGAATTACAGACATGAGCCACCGTGCCAGACACTATCCAGGGTTTAAATACTGTAATAGTGTATATACAAATGCTTATGTTCTAGAAACAGCTCCAGCTATATACCTTGTGCTATGATTATGCCCAGACACTTGTCTCAGCCCTCTTTTTGATTTAGTTAATTATCAAGTACTTCTCTATGCCCAGAATAATATCAGGTTTTGGGTGGGGATACTAAATTTAAAATAAAATCGATTACTGTCCCCAAGGAGTTTATTAGTTAGGGAGTGTGGAGAGCATGGATGACAACCACTGAACCTGCCTTCCCATAGAAACCCTAAGTGAATACAAATAGAAAATTCCTAGGCCCTGTAGCACAGGGCACAGATAAGGGGATACTGCCCTTTAGTGTCCAACAAGTCTTTGAAGCCCCCAAATCTGCTCTGCCTCTGGCTTGCTGAGTAGTGGGTTTTGGTGTTACAAGTTGTTTTTAGGTACAGTGAGACCAGAGACATAGCAGGTAACAAGCCCACAATTTACGCTCAGACCTGTGAGCCTCTCTTGTATGGGCTGCCTAGATTCCTGGGTCCTAGATATGCCTCTGAGAACACACAGGCAAAGGGGAGCTGTGCCTGCGGCACCTTCTCACCCTGTACACTTCTCTGCACTGCTTCCTAGCAGCTTCCGGGGCAAACCAAAGTTACACGACTCTGAACTTAATCCAAGTCACAATTCCCACTCTTTCTAGAACCTAGACTAGTCCTGGGATCTGTTCAAGCCCAGGAAGAGAAGACATAACATTTAGTACACAATGGAAAGTTGACCTCATTTGACATTTTTTGTGCATGTGTTTTCACAGAGAGGGCAAGGCAGGCCCATGCGGCTTCTGAAGGCTTGCTGGGAGCAAGATTAGGGGCATGGGCTAGAGCTGTGATCCCCAGTCACTAGTCCCAGACTCCTTGTTAAAATTCTCACCAGTCAAAAGGGAAAATGGGGGGAGAGAGTGGTAAGTGTTTCAAGAAGCTCAGATGTGTCACTGATCCTGAGCAGGCATTTCCAACCTGGTATAATACTACATATGTCCTTTATTTTAGGAGATGATGGTAATGGCAGACAGTAGGTGGTTTGTCTTCTTGGTTGGTTTGAATGTACTTACTGAACAGAACATAAAGCTGATAGCACTGTCTCCCCCCCAACACTTCTTTTTGAAAAAAATCTTTTCAGGTTCATTGATTTCGGAAGTCAGAACTGCCAGGTTAGGTGACTTAGAAATTGAACAGCTCAGCTTTTCTGATAGGTGGATTATAGGATGTTGGGGTGGGGGGCAGTTAGAGGTACTTTTCTGTTCTTAGTATCTGTAAAGTTGGGCTTGGATTAATTTTTTATTTTATTTTTACCGTGGGCATATTCGAATGAGAGTGAACCCTACTGTCTTAGGGGCAATGAGGCCATTGTGGGTAGCATCTTGATCTATTGTCTCAAGTTCATACAGGTTGCTAGGTCTTAAGTTTGGTAGGAGCTTTATTGTTGGCATAGTTCTTCTGTATACCTTTTCAGCTCAGGGATACAGAACAGTGCTTCGACATTTACATACTTGCCTTTGCTGAGAATCCTACAAACCCAGGTTTTTGTGCCCCTCATCTTTTCTGCACAGGTTCTTGGATACATTCTGGTTGTGGATTAGCTTCAGCCCGGAGAGCTTGTTAATTCATCTTCCTTTGCATTATGTCAGCTCAAAGAAATGCTTCAAGCATGGATAGCCCTCTGCCCTCAAGGGAGGACAGGCCAGGGGTTCAGCAAACTACTATTGAGTGACCTGTAAGAATCTAAGGCACTTGGAAGAAACTGAAGGAAAGATGTTTTAAGTTCTTGTGGGTTAAAACCCACCTCTATTGGGTGGCGCCTGTGGCTCAGTGGGTAGGGCACCGGCCCCATATACTGAGGGCAGTGGGTTCGAACCCAGCCTCGGCCAAAATGCAACAAAAAATAGCCACGCGTTGTGGTGGGTACCTGTAGTCCCAGCTACTTGGGAGCCTGAGGCAAGAGAATCGCCTAAGCCCAGGAATTGGAGGTTGCTGTGAGCTGTGATGACATTGCACTCTAGGGAGGGCGATAAGATGAGACTCTTTCTCTTTAAAAAACAAACAACAAACCCCCCCCCCACCTCTATCTTTCAGAGCTGTGTGCCTCCATGCAAGCCATTTAACCTCTCTGGGCCTCTTATTTTATTTGTATCCTTAATAGAAACAGAAGGCTATTCTCTGTCATTTTATTTGTTTATTGTAAGGTTACTTGGCTATTTTAGTGATTTGGTTATTATAAATGAGATACTATGAGCTTTGACAATGACCAAATGCAAATAAGATTTATTTACTTATTTTATCACTTACTGCTGATGTCTGCTATGTGCCAGGCATAGTTCTGATTAGTGGTGAGAAAACTAGACCTAGCCATCAGGAAGCTTACATTCCAGTGGAAGAAATGGGTGACAAAGAAGCAAACAAATAAATAAGGCACTGATGACAGGTGCTGTGAAGGAAATAGACTTGTGTAAGAGATTCGGGGAGGGGCTTAGAGGAGGTTTCTCTGAAGGTATAAGGATCAGATTGTAACTTAAAGCCTGGAAAGAAGCCAGAGAAGAGTGTCAAAGTAGCAGGATTAGCATTGAGGGAGCATAAGCTGCAAGGAGCTGGCTTGCTTAAAGACTAGAAAAGGTGCAATGTGGCCATAGCTCAGTGACATATAATAGTACCTTTAACTTCTTCTCACGCTTTTCAAACTCATTTGTCTTAGGGAACAAAATTAATTTATAGATAGGTTCTGGATATTAAAATGATTCTTAAAAACATCTTTAGAATGTAGAAGTGAGAATACCATGGAGTGGTTATATAGTATGGGCTGTGGACTCTGTTGCCCCAGGTTCACCAGCTCTGTCACTTACGAGCTCTTTGACCTTGGACAAGCTACTCAGCCATTCTGACCCTCAGTTTCCTCATCTGTAAAATGGGGGTAATAGTCTCCAAGGTCCATTCTTCAGAGGATTATTACGAAAACAAGTTTTATTAGGGAAATGGTGAATATAAAAATGGTTGGAATATTTAAAGAGCATTGTTAATGGGAAAGAGAATGTCTTGACTTCAGGCTGGTTCTTCGCATCCTGGGCTTGTTTAGCTGTCAGTAATTGGATACTCTCAGACAAGATTATCTGTGGTTTGGTTGAATCTGTTAACTTGCAGATGGGAAGCCTCTTTCAGGGCTTGTCCTTCAGTGCAGCAGAAATGGTACTACAAGGAAATAAATGAATAATAAATGAAGGGCTCCAAAGTCAGGCTGCTCCTGCAAGATTTCTGTGTGTAGGAAACTCAGCAAAAACAGATGGTCTTATTGTGCTGTCTCTGCAAGGAGAAGGGGGCTTCTGCAGGCAGCGCCATGTTAGGAGCACAGAGTCTGGTCCCTGAAGGCAGTGTGAGGCACTGAGGGCCTTGTCCTGGGTTACACAGCAGTTAGTGGTGGTGCTGGATGAGATGTGGATCTTCAGCCACCCAGCTCTCTGCCCTTGGCATTCTGACACACTTAGTCATTCCATATTTGTGGTTGTTGCATGGCTCCATGCTTTTGATACTGTGCTAGGCCCTGGGGATGTAGAGTAGACAGGGCCCTCCCCTCCTGATAGGCTCTTAACAAGTACTATAATGATAAGTAGGTGACAGAAGTGCTCTTGACTGGCAAGCAGGTGTTAGTCAAGGGTGCAGCAGGAACCAGACCCAGGGTTTGGTTTTGGCTTTGTTTTGGAGGGGTTAGGCCTCTCGGGAGAAATGACGTTTAGGTGAATATCAGAAGGATGAGTTAATGGGTTGAAGTTTGGGATGAGGGGAGGAATCCAGACAGCATCCTGCAGAGGTGTAGCTTGTCTGGCTGGGGCTCAGCCTTGAAGGGTTGAGCAGTGAGGGAAGAGGGTCTTGGAGAGAAGTCTTGGTCCATGGTAAGGAGTCTGGATTTTCTGCAGATGCTCTGTGGAGACTGACCTGGAGGGCATGGGGTGCCAGCTGAGAAGCCATCTGGGAGGCTGTGAAGCCTAGACAGGGGATGATGGACAGCAGTGGGCACATGTGAGACATTCAAGGGTCAGAGTCACCAGGACTTGTGGCCATGACTAGCTTCTTGTACTTCTTATTATCTTCCCTGATGCCATGAGCTATGGTGGTGGCCAACGTCAGATTTAACATGAAGCTTCAGAGACCTTCCCTTCCAAACCCCTGGTAGGGGCGCTAGAAATATGTTCCGTGGTCATTCTTTTCTGTTAAGATTTGCAAAAATGAGGTAATTTAACCATAGGCAGTTAAGACTGCTGTCACCCTCCACTCTAACTTCCCTTCCTCTTTTTTTTTTTTTTTTTAGAGACAGAGTCTCACTTTTTTGACCTCAGTAGAGTGCTGTGGCATCGCAGCTCACACCAACCTCCAGCTCTTGGACTTAGGCGATTCTCTTGCCTCAGTCTCCCGAGTAGTTGGGATTACAGGCGCCCACCACAGCACTTAGCTATTTTTTTGTTGCATTTTCGGGTTTGAACCTGCCACCCTCGGTATATGGGGCCGGCGCTCTACTCACTGAGCCACAGGTGCCACCCTTCCCTTCCTCTTTGATGAGAGAGTGGCCACTGGTATTTTTCAGTTCTTGCAGTGGGAAGTTGAGTTGGGACTACGTCTAGCAAAATTTAATGAATACATTGCATGTATGCCTTATTTTCACATTCTTAAACAGTATTTCCCCGTCCCCACCCCGTAATGCATTGACATCAGGTCCCATGAAACCAATCTACCCATGGTGGTGGCTGTGATTTTTCCCATGTGGGTCTTTAGTGGCTGGCAACAGTGGCAGCAACCAGCAACTTTGCTCCAGGTAAAGAGAAGGCTCATGGGCCACAAGAGCTGTCTGCAGATATCAAAAGGGCTGGCCTGGAGATTACTAAAAGGTACAAAATTGATAGCGTTTACTCTCAGCCAGGCACTCTTCTAAGTACACTGTTCCATAGTAACTCCTTTAATCCTCAGAAACAAGTGTGTGAAATGGATACTATTACCTCCTTTTTCTTTTCTTTGAAGCAGTCTCACTTTGTCGCCCTTCGTAGAGTGCCATGGAGTCATAGCTCACAGCAATCTCAAACTTTTGGGCTTAAGCGATTTTCTTGCCTCAGCCTCCCAAGTAGCTGGGACTACAGGTGCCCACCACAACGCCCAGCTATTTTTTTAGAGACAAGGTCTTGTTCTGGCTCAAGCTGGTCTCAAACCTGTGAGCTCAGACAGTCCACCCATCTCGGCCTCCCAGTGTGCTAGCATTACAGACGTGAGCCACCATGCCCAGCCTATTACCTTCTTTTTCATATGAAGGACGTAAGGTATTATGAGGGCCAAGTAACTTGCTAATGGGCTGAAAATCCATTTAATCTGCTATAATCAGGTCATATGGGCATTTGACTAGTGCATATGCCAGGGGACCTGCACTTAGAAGGGTCTTGTAGATGATGTGGTCAGTCCTGCTCGGGATCTATGGCCTTAACCTCTCCCTACAGGATTCTAATAATAGGCAGAATATGAGACAAGCTGCCTCAGGAGACAGTGAGCTCCTGTCCTTGGAGACGTTCAAAGTGAGGCTGAGCAACACTTTAGCAGGAATATGTTAAAGAGGCCTATATGCTGGACAGGGGGAGGCTGGATTAGATATCCTTTAGCGTCTGATATCCTCCAAGCCCTGAGACTGTAGGATCCAGTAACATTTCCTTCCACAACTTTACTGAAAGTCAGAAAATAAAGGAAACAGAGCCTGAGGGAAATAGTCTAGTGCATAGAATTTTGTGAGAAAGTAGGACAGTTCCCAAAGGAAGAAAATCTGTGGAAAGGACAAGGAACCTCGAGACAGTTCCTTAGACTGCTGACAATGGCGCTGGGCTGCAGTCCCTTCAAAGCCCAGCACAGACCTGGGTCTCTCCCCACTGTCATCAGAAATGTCTGACCAGCCGCAGATAAATACAGTGAGCACTGCGTGGGGGATGCCCTGTAGGTCTCAGTGGGCCACAGGCTCTGCCCATGGGTTACTAGGCACAGCGGTAACTGTAAGCCCTGTGCTTAGGGCAGCTTAGACAGGCCTTATTTGAACACTTGACAGTGTCTTGTCCTCTGAGGTCATAGTTTTTGCAGAGTTCCTTCCCTGCCACCTGCAGAGCTAAGCAGAGGTTGATATGTAGCCTTGCACTCATTTTATTGATAAAGGAACTTGCTAATAAGGGTAGAGGTGACAAAGCCAGGCCTAGAAGTTCAGTTTCATAATTGGGATCCTTTGTATTAAGATTTTCTGAAAGTTTGTTCCTTTTGTTCATTGTGCTAAGGACAGGTGTTCACAGTTTGACGTCCGCATATGCCCCAAACCTCTCTTGTGCATGATCTTGTTTTACTGGGGCTCAGGGAGCCCTTGGGGTGCTCTGTCTTAGGTCTGCTCTGACTGGGAGGGACATGGGAAGGTGAGTCAAGTCCTGAGCCCTGAAGTTAAACCCCTGTATTCACTGTTCCCCTGTGTTCCTTACCAACTGTGTCACTTGTACAAATGGCTTAACCTTTTGGAACCTGATTTTTCTTGTGTGTGAAATAAGAACAATCATGGTACCTACCATATCGAACTATTGTTACAAATTCCATGAGATAATCCCTGTAAAATGCTTACCTCAATGCCTGATCTGATGCATCTTAGCTGTCACTGTAACCGTTACTGTAATTATTAGCATTTTCACACTAAATGTATCCATCTTCAAATGAGCTGCTTTCCATATTTTGGTCATTATACATTAAGCATGTTTTCAATAAACTTGTTTTAGGCTTAAAATTATAGGCTTCTCTGATTTCTTTTTAGGATCTGTTAGAAGTGTTTTTAAAAGCTCTGCTTAAATTCACAGGGAGCCCCTGTAAACCATTTGCAAGCAGATCCCATCACTAAAAACCCACAAAACACCTCGGTGAGACTGGAGGAGTTGGAATGTAATTTATGGTGCCCACTTCTCACTGCCATTTGGCATTTTGCAAACTGTCACTGCTATTAGATGTCACTTTTGAGTATTTATGATCTTGCGGTTGGAGCACTTTGATTCTCATAACAGAAACAGGGTCACATTTAGAAAATGGACCCAACGCTGAGCTGGAAAATGAGATCCCCCAGGATGGCTGATGGATGGGGCCACACGAGGGAAGCGTGGCTGGCCAGCCAGGCTGAGCTGCGTCCTTTCCACACACCCCAGTCAGAAGCTGTCTTTGTGTCTCAGACCTGGACTTGCTACTTGGCGAGGGCTCAGGAGCTGGGGCAGATAGGTGCGTTGCTAAATACCAAACCATTTTCCACATGGGTGCCCTTTACAGCCATGAGGTTGGCAAAGATAGAGCTAGGGTTTGGCAGGAATTCCTCCGTGGCCCTAAACTGGTCCTTTGTGTCTCAGGTAGTGGAGAGAGTTTTGGATTTTGTCAGGGAGGAAGAAGCACCGGATATCTCCCACTTGGGGCCCCAGAGTTTCCTCTGCTGAATCAGAGGATTTGGGCTTAGTGAGCTCTGAGGACCGTTCTTCCAGCCCATCAGATCTCTTGATTCAATGATACAGGATTTTGGGGTAAGAGAATTTGAAAGTTTTCAGAAGGGTGAAATTGCATGTAAGTTGTAAATATATATATATTTTAATGAAGATAATCATTGTGTCTGGGCATGGTGACTCACGCCTCTACTAAAAATTGAAAAATTAGTTGGGCATGGAGGTGGGCACCTGTAGTCCCAGCTCCTGGGGAGCTGAGGCAGGAGGATCACTTGAGCCTAGAAGTTTGAGGTTGATGTGAGCTAGGCTGATGCCGGGGCACTCTAGCTTGGGTAACAGAGTAGGACTTTGTCTCCAAAAAAAAAGAAAAAAAGGAAGATACTCATTGCAAATGGAAGGGAATAGCATCTCCACCACTCTGTACCGCATCATTGTACTCATGGTGCACTATTTACCAGGAGAGTCTGAGGTGAGGCTTGTAGTCCTGACTCAGTCACCTCCTTGGGACCTTGGTCAGATCTCTTGGCTTCCTGGATTTATTTTTTCCTCTGTAAAATCCCTCTAGGATACCACATTACATTAGGTCTCTGTCTCTTGGCTGTGATAGCCTCTCAGATTTTCTTTGTTTTTCACGACCTTGACACTTTTGAGGTGCTCTGGTCAGGCTTTTTTTTTTGCACTTTTTGGCCAGGGCCGGGTTTGAATCTGCCACCTCCAGTATATGGGGCCGGCGCCCTACTCCTTTGAGCCACAGGCGCTGCCCCCCTGGTCAGGCATTTTTAAGAATCTACTGGGATTTGTCTGATGTTTTTCTGACACGTAGATGAAGGTTATGGAGTTTTGGGAGGAAGAAGTTCTGCAGGAAGACTGCAGAGATAAAGTGCCATTCTCATCACAGCCTATCTAGGGTACATGACTTATCGCTGTTGATGTTAACCTTGATCATCTGGCTGAGGGATTGCCTGTCAGATTTCTCTACCACAAAGTGACTCATTTTTTCTTCCTCTTCATTCTACACTCTTTGGAAGAAAATCACTGTAAATGCCTCTCTTGATGAGGGCTTTTGGGGCCACTTATTTGTCTCATGAAAAATTATTGGCTGGTGCCTTCATGCCTGGCACGGTGTTGGGTACCAGGGATATGGAGAATATATAAGACACGTCCTGTGCCCTCAAGGCACGTGGGGTCTAGGAGGCAACACAGACACATGTACAAGTAATCCCAAAACCCCACAGTAGATGCAGTGAGACGTTCCTATAGGCGTGTAAAGGAAGTCATCTCACGCCAGACTTTCGTATTTTATGTTTTTGTGCTTTAAATGAATTTTCCTAATGCCTTCCATTTCCTTCAACCATAAAGTTTTAAATGTTAATAAAGACAAAAAAAAATAGGCTAGCTTATTTCCTTTCCCTACTTATCCTGAGACTCCTGGATGTTATTATTTTTTAAGCATTTGCATAGCACTTTCTGTGTTGAAAGCATTTTTTAGTCATTAATTAGTAATCTACATTAATATGCAGATTGAATTAATCTATTTTAGGCAGAAGTTTGTCTTGAGGAAATAAAATAGCTTAAGTGTTATTCCTCCCCACCTGCATCTTCTCTTTCTCCCCATGCACTTTACCCTAGTCATTATTAGGATTATTGCTGTGATTATTAAATGCTGATTGAGCACCAAAAGTGTCTGCGGTGCTTCGAAAAACTCCGGGAGGGTGAGTCCCTACACTCTGGACTCAGAGCTGCACAGAGGCGGCCGTGGGGGATTCATTAGCACTTGAAAACTGAAATTGGCCTCATAAATAGTCATCCTCAGGAAACAGTTTCAACTCTTCTATTTCTATTTTAGTTGTACTAAGCTGAATTCCTCCTTGGTTCTGTTACTGTCTGAGGATGTTGGTTTTACTTTCAAATAAAGTGTATCCTCCATGCCTTCCATTTACTGGACTCTGACTGTGTACCAGGTGCTCAGCAAACATCATATTTGATTCACACCAACCTTACAGGGGAGGCTCTGTTGTTTTCCTCCTTGTAGAGATGAGAAAACTGGGGGTCAGTGAGGGGCAATCTCAAAGCTGCTAAATGTCATAGCTGGGATTTGAACTCTTAACCTTATAGCTCCAAAGTCGTCTCTCATGCCTCTCTTTAGCTGACCATCTAAGGCCTACCCAGCTTCACTGCCCACTTTTCCCTGTATCATCACATCTTCCCTCCTCTTCTCATTGGTCTCAGGGGCAGAAGGCTTTTCTGAGGATATTTCAGTTCAGCCTCATTGTAACTTTGTAGGGCTGGTACTGTCTTTATTCCTTTTTTACAGTAAGGCTGGCTCAGGAGCCTTCTGCTACAGCTGAAGGAGTTCTTTCTCCACCTTTCTGTCTACATGTCCTTCTGTGTACAGCTCAGAGTCACCACCCTGGCAGGAAAGGCTGTATAAGGTCTCTTCCTTCATCAGTCATTTGTTGAAGACCATTTATCAGCTTGCGTTTAGGTTACAGGTGTGAACATCGTATGCCTGCCCTCAAAGAACTCACATTCTACTGCAGGAGGGAAGGGCTTGAGTTCTGGGTATTAATTGGGCATTTCTGTTTCTGGCTTTGTAGTAATAGATGTCTCTGTTGTCATAGCAGTTACTATGTGCCAGTCCTGCTCAGAGATTGGTATCCATGATCAGCCACGATCAGGACTACTGTTTATTACTCATACCTTCCCTAGTGAGTTTCTTGGTCTCCCTGTGTAACAGGTGAGGAAACTGAAGCTCTTAGCAGGCTGAATTGCTTAAGGAAAAACACTTAGGACTTGGCAGAGCTGCTATTCAAACCCAGATGACTGAATCTAGAGATTCCTTTTTGAGTTACCTTGATTGCTTCCCTTGTAGCATTGCCCCTGTGTGTGTGTGTATACACAAGATTACACTTACCATACATCAGGTGCAGGACTAGGTCAGTGGGGGACACATCTCTCTCCTTATTGGCTTGCCATCTGATGGGGCAATAGACACAAAAGTAACCACCATATGTGAACACGTATTGTAGATACTACTGGGGCAATTCCTGGTTCTGGGTGACCTTGGGTATGTCTCTTAACTTCTCTCAGCCCTAGTGTGCTCACCTATAAAATGGGGATAATAAAATCTATTTCCCAGGATTCTGATAATTAGGAGATGAAGTACTTAAAGCACTTGATATGCGTAGAGCTGATAAATAGTAACACTTCTTGCAGAAGTGTTAGTGAGATCCTTGTTAGAGGCTAGAATACTTAGAAAGGGGTCAGCTTGACACAGTCATGTGGACTTCTCAATCTTTTGGTGTTAGATCTACAGTGAGACGCTTAAATATTAAGGACACGGATTATTTCAGTTTTGGTGTCGTGGGTTAAGAGTGTGAGCCTCCCTAGCACACAGAAGGCAGATAATATACGCAGCACCTAAAAATGTTCACTAATTGATTGAAAACAATTCTATTTTGTGTCTGAGAATCTGGGGGGAAAAATCATGCAGTGTTAGCTATAAGTGCTTTATTTAGGAATCTTGAGTGTTAACAAGAGTCCAGTTCCTTGGATGAGGACAGAAAAAATTCAAGGCTGAATACACCGAGGTGTATAAAACTAAGGAGAAGATGCTGTTTCACTGTGGTGACCGACAGAGTTAGACCTGAGGTCAAGGCCTTCTTGGCCACTTCCTGGCTGTGTGACCTCATCTGTGATTTGAAGGAAAAATTCCTGCCTTGTAAGATTGTGAAGAGCAAATAAAGTAATGTTCAGAATGCATTTAGTGCAGCTCTCCAGTGAATGGAGTAGAGCTGAAAAGGTGCAGAGTAGAGCAGTAAATGGCTAGAGGTGTTGCTTTGAGGGGCCCCCTTGCTTGAGATGTGGAGCCCCACAGAGTTCTACAGGACGGATGGTCTATTTCAGACTCCTATCATTCTTACTTTTGACTGAGGATTTTTTTTTTCCTGAAAATGTCCATGGAAAGAATGTGCTATTGTCAGTTACATGAAGCCCCTCTGGAGAGGCCCCACCCCAGCCCATTCCTGGGGAATATGAGTTTGGGATTTGGCAATTCCTTAGAATGCTGGGCCCCAGCTTGGGGTCAGAATTATAGGATTAGCCAGGGAAGAGTCCCTGAAATCTGGAAAGAAACGTGGGAGAAGGGTAGATGGAATGTTGGGGACAGAGAGTGAGATTTTCCTCTTTCTTTTTTCCACAGCAGTATAAGCTCATTGTAGAAAGTTTATAAAATACAGATAAGTACAAACACAAAAGGAAAATTCCCAGTGATTATGACCATCCAGAGATAATGGCAGTTACATTGTACATGTCTATTCACATTTTTACATGTAATTTATATATTCTTAAGCAGATTATAGAGAGGTTTGTGTTAACAAGATTTTTCCTTACATGTATCAAAACTTTACATTATACTCCATAAATATGTACAATTATTATATGTCAATTTAAAAAAATAAGCTTTTTAACTTAATATATTACAAATGACAATTATTATATGTTAATAAATAGAGTTATGCATCATTATTTTTCAATACTGTATACTATTCCTGTTTGGGATGAACCCTCATTCTGGTGACCAATCCTATGTTACTGAGCGTTTAGATTATTTCCAGTTTTGCATTATTACAAACAATACATAGTAGCTTGTCTGTCAGTTATTTCCTTAGTATATACCCTTAGAATCAGAACTGACTTAAGGCTTTTTGAATAACTTACTTTTCCCCTTCTGCACTTCCTGACTTGGCACTGGTGTTCAGGGAAGGATGCTGGATCTTGGGAACACACTTCTTACTCTATCACCTTCACCATCGCGCCCACATTAATGCTCGGCCCTTCACAGCCACAAAGGACTTTCTATCCTTATCATATTTGAGCAACTCTGTGAAGAGAGTAGGACAAGGTATCCCCATTTTGCAGATGAGAAAATTTAATCTCAAAGAACTTTCAAATGACTTGCTCAAAGTTTCATATTTAAAAAAGAATAATTATCTGGGCATGGTGGCTCACGCTTGTAATCCTAGCACTCAAGGAGGACGAGGCAGGTGGATCGCCTGTAGATCATCTGAGCAAGAGCAAGACCCAGTCTCTCAAAAATAGCCAAGAGTTTTGGGGGGCGCCTGTAGTCCCAGCTACTGAGAGGCTGAGGCAAGAGGATCGCTTGAGCCTAAGAGTTTGAGGTTGCTGTGAGCCATGATGCCACGGCACTCTTCCCCAGGGCAACTGAATGAGACTTTGTCTTAAAAATAAATAAATAAATAAATAAATAAATAAAAAGAAGAATTATTTGAGTCTTGCCCCCAGAAAACCCGTCTTGGGTGATGGGGTACAGATCATGTATGCAGCCCTCTGTCTCACCTTAGACCTGCCGAGGCAGTGCCTCTCTGGTGGTAGCCAGAAAGCTGGATTTGAACAGGTTCCTAGGATGACCTTTGCAGTTTGAAAATGGCTGGTCTGAGCCTTGGCCCTTTGCATTACTGGCAGGTGTCTGTTGTATCCTCCGGTGCTTTTCTTTTTCAGGTTGCTTTTGTGTTATGCTCTTTGAATACTTTTTGGTGCGTTTGTCCAGATCACATTTTTTAGGGTTAATAATAATTGTGATCCTGTGGAGTCATAAACACTTCCTGGAGAGGGTCTCAGTGGCTAAGCTAAAGCTCCTCAGTCCCTGCTTCCCACCTGTCCCTCTCCTGAAAGCTCAGTGACTCTCGTCACTTGTGGGATTATGCCCAAGCACTCAGGGCCCTCCCCTGTATGACATTGTGGTCCTAGCCTTAACCTTGCCAACTTTGTCTGCCGGGAGTGTCTGAGTGTTCTGGCTCCCATCCCCCACCCAGATAGACTCTGTGCATTTCAGAAATCCCCCTTCTTCTCTCCTGGCCTCCTTGGAGCAGAATAGCTGCTACCTCTTAAAAGTGCTTCAGACTTGTCCAGTTCATTGTTTTCACCCCTAGTTTCTTGTGCATAGTGGCTTTGTGATTTGTTCTATTTTGGCTTATCTTTTGTTTATGCAGAAACAAAAAGTTTAGTAAGTCAGTTCTGTTAAGAACCTAGACCTTAAAAAAAAAAAAAAAAAAAAAAAGAACCTAGACCTTGGAACTCAGGCAGATCGGGGTTCACATCGTAGGTCTGCCACTTACTAGCTATTTCACCTTGGTGCTGATAAATCCCTCCCCGTGCCTCTTCTTCTTATCTGCAAAATGGGACAGTATCAGCACCCACCTTATAGTGAGCAAATGAAACCATGAAGGCGCTTAGCTGCATGCCTGGTACACGGTTACTGTCATTGAAAATTTTAGTGTTACCATGTTATCCCCTTTGAGAACAGGGACTTCTCTTTTGTTTCTACTCCCACTCCTTTCTGAGCGCTTTGTGGTTCCTACAAGACATGAAAAGTACAGTATTTTTTGAGCAAATTACTTGCTCTTCCTGTTTCATTCCAGGTCCTCTTTAACTTAGAACTGCTTGGCAAAACTGTCTGGCAGTTTCTGGATTCGTCAGCACCTTCCCACTTAAAACGTTCTCTCTTTTTGGAATTTAACCAATGGAAGCAAGATTGCAATATTGCATGGTGGTTAATAATGGCAGTCTAGGATTAGGCTACTTGGGTTTGACTCCCGATTCTGCTATTTGGTAACTGTGTAACCTTGGGCAACTTATTAATCACTCTGTGTCTTAGTTTTCTTATCTGCAAAATAAGGGCAATAATAGTTCTACCTTATGCAGTCCTTGTGAGGATTAAAATAGTTAATACAGTTAATTCCTTAAATAATGCCTGTCACAGAGTAAGCACTCAACAAAAGTTGTTATTAAGTTGTTATGTTCTCCCAAAGATCTTTCAGGAAAGGAGTGTTGCTGTATAAAGGCATTTCAGGAAGTTGCTAGGAGAAGCTGGTCTCAAAGCTCTTGATTCTTCCTCTAAGCCATTGTTTGATATATATCATAAATTATTCCCCATCTCTTCATCCACAAGTGGCCTAATAAGCATTTAAATTCCTGAGATGTTAGAGCTCTAAAGGGTGCTTAGAGAACTTCTAGGCCATGGCCCTCTGTAGCAGCCTGTATGGCTTAAAAGATTAGAGAAGCGAGAGTTATGCTGGGAACAATCAGTAATTATAAGTAACATCTTGGTGAAAAGGGCATGGGGAGGGATTTGGCTCTCCTAACAAGCATAAGAGAGCTTGGGAGATGAGAGTATTAGTGAATTGGAAGTCTCTCCACCTGTGGTGTTGAGCAGCACAAGATCAGCCTTATACTAGGCTGGAGGAGAAGGCATTTGGGAGTGTGCACATTCTATCACAGACCCATTTACTCTCACGCAGTTGCTTCTCCTGCCTGAGAATGCCAGCATGGCGTCTCTGTGCTGAAGATCACTAAGTTCTGCTAAAGACTAAGATCTATTCTAAGACTACTTCACCCTCAAAGACTCTCTCTCTCTCTCTCTCTCTCTCTCTCTCTCCCTCTCCCTCTCCCTCTCCCTCTCCCTCCCTTCTGCTAAGGTAAATAACCCTCAGGCACCTAAGAGCTATTGTTCCTGAGTGAGATAACAGCATAGTCTACTTCCGGAACACAGCTAGATAGGCTGGGGCCTGAGACCATAGGTGGTGTCCACGAAGGGACCCCGATAGCCCTCATTTTACAGATGAGGGACAGAGGCCCAAGCTAGGAAGAGGCTTTCCCAGGTCACTCAGTGAGTGCGCAGCACCACCAGGAACCAGAAGCCAAGTCCATACACAGAGATTGGACCATGACAGAAAGCTCTGAGTTTTCATTGCCACTTTCCACAACCTGCGGGGGATGAGAAGGCTCAAAGTCTCATTTTTCTTCCTAAACAGGAGCTTTGCCACACTGGGAATGGAGTGGCCACCTGGCAATGAAGGGAGTGCATAGTTAGATCAGTCTCATGGCCTGCTTTACTCCTTATATAACCACAGCCACATTGATAACATATTATGAATCATTTCAGGCCATGAGTACAGTAGCTCACACCTGTAATCCTAGCACTCTGAGAAACCGAGATAGGTATATCGCTTGAGGTCAGGAGTTTAAGACTGCCCTGAGCAAGAGCGAGATATTGTCTCTACCAAAAAAAAAAAAAAGGAAAAAGAAAAATTACTCAGGTACAGTGGCATGCATCTGTAGTCTCAGCTACTCTGGAGGCTGAGGCAGGAGGATGAGTTGAGCCCAAGAGTTTGAGGTTGCAATGAACTATGATGATGCCACTGCACTCTAGCTCCAGATGACAGAGTGAGATCCTATCTCAAAAAAAAAAAAAAAAAAAATTGCAGTAGCTCATGCTTGTAATCCCAGCACTCTGGGAGGCCAAGGAGGGTGGATTGCTTGAGCTCATGAGTTGGAGATCAGCCTGAGCAAGATCAAGACCCCATCTCCAAAAAATAGTTGAGTATTGTGGCCTATAGGCTCAGCTACTTGGGAGGCTGAGGCAAGAGCATCACTTGAGCCCAAGAATTTGAGGTTGCTGTGAGCTATGATGCAACAGCACTCTACTAGGGGCAAAAAGGTGAGACTCTGTCTCCAAAAAAAAAAAAAAAAAAATTGCTCCAGCCTGCTTCAAAAGTGATATGAGATTCTAATATTTGAAAGGCTTTTTTGGTGAATAACAGCAGATTTATTGTGTGAGTTCAGAGGGTAGAGCTAGAACTGGGGAGATTGGGAGAGTTTAGTGTTTACCCATTTAATAAGTGAGTTAGATTGTTTTCTCTGTGCCATGGAGAGTGCCCAGGACGGAGTGATAATCTAGCAGACAACAAGGACAGCAGATGTGAAAACACATTAAGCCCAGTAAAGTGGTGCAGGTGCTGTGAGAGCAGCTGGGGCCGGGGCCAGGGCCGCAGCCGCAGCCTTAGAGGACATGCAGCAGCTACTTCTTCCCAAAACCCGGCTTCAGGACTGTCACTGCCTGACGACGTCCTGAACAGTGTCTGTGGGTTCAGCAGGCACAGGGGGCTCGGGCATACCAGGCGGAGAGAACAGAGCACAACAGTGTGAAAAATCAGCTGTTTTTATGGTCTTAAAAGTAGTTGGGGGTGGAGCATGGGGTCGAGTGGTGGGACCCAGATGTAAGATAAAGATGGGGGTACTGATCACCAGGGCCACTTCTGGCTACAAGCTGGAACTGGACCCTGAATACCCCCAGGGTGCCACTGCAGGGATTCTGGAAGCTTATTGCAGCAGAATAAGCTGCTAGGCTTAGCAAATTCACTGGACTGTCAGCCTGGACAGCAGACTGGAAGGGACACTGGAGGGCAGGAAGCCTGTTTGAAGACTTGTATGGCAGTGCAGGGGATAAGAACAACCAGAACAACAACAGTGGTGATGAGGGTGGGCATGCAGAGACACAGACGAGAGGACAGAGAGGTCAAAGAGGTGGAGTCCGCACTTGGTCACCACTCACCACTTGGATATGGGGAGGCAGGGGCAAGTGAGGTTGAGGAGAGCCATGCCAGCTGGCGGGTACTGCTCACTTAGCTGTATGCCTGACCCCATGCTGAGCACCTGACATGGGTGGTCTAATGTCATCCTCACCAACGGGGACTGTCCCTGGAAACTTGCTATCCCCACATCAAAGATGAGGACATTGGCTCAGAAAGATTAAGATTTGTCCACAGTGATACGGTGGACAAGCCATGTAGCCAGGATTTGAACCCTTGCTTGTAACTTGTGTATCCCACCATCCCATGGGTTTCTGCCTTAGGCCACAGAGTGAATGTGAGTACTTTTCTCTAATGTTGGTCAGATAGAGGAGTCAGAGGGGGAAGGGCCACCTAATCTTATGGTCCCATAATAGGAATGGCAGTGTTTTAAGCTCCTGGCTCCAGATAAGTTCCTGGGATATATGCAGAAATACTAGAAATGGTTAAAAAGGGTTTTGAAATAGCTCACAGTAGCTTTGCACCTTTGCTTCCCTTTCAGATGCAGTGGAAAAAGCACTAGAATGGGACTTTGACCCAGCTTTTAGTTTAGTCTCTACTACTTTCTAATGATTTGATCCTAGGTAGGTCACTTCAAATCCCTGGGCCTGCCCTTATTACCCTGACAAATGAGGTTCTTATTCTGGTTTTGATGTGGGCTTGTTTGAACACAGATATCTGCCCCCCAACCCCAGAGTTCTGATTCAGTAGGCCTTGAGTAAAGCTCAAGAATTTGCATTTCTAATAGGTTTGTAGGGGATGCTAATGCTGCTGGACCAGACACTGCACTTTAAGAACCCCTGCCCAAGGTGCTCTCTCTGTTCCCTTTCAGCGTGTGGGCTCCATTCCAGCAGGCAGAGACACACGAGGCACATGCTCACACCAGTATTAATACCGAAGGACATTCAGTCCAAGGCAAAGAGCATTACACAAGCACAAGGGTGGCACTTTGAAATGACAACAAGGCACAATCCATCCTGCCCTTCCATTCCCTTCTCTTTTTTTATCCTGTCTCCATGATCAGTGATGCAAGGCCAGACCCTCCCACCCCCAATAACTTGTTTCCCTGTGTGGGTTTTTGGATAAATGAGTCCGTGAAGGAGCAGTACAAACCAGCCATCATCAGGGCCAAGACACCTGCTCTGACCAGTTGATGGATTGAAGACCCCCAAGTTAGACACAAACTCCCCAGATCACAGGAGCTCACCAGCTTAAGAGAGAAAACTAGGAGAGAAAACTCCTCCTAGAGTAGCGGATAGAGCTACCCTTCCTGGACCCCAGAGGCCTATGGCCTGATTATTACATTTGTGTTAGTGGAAAAAAAGTGTCTCTTTCTTGGTCTCCCACAGATCACCCATCTTGGCCTCCTTGCCCTTCAGGCAAATAGATGGGATGTTTTTTCCTGATCACACTTCAGGCATGAGCAGCATCACATCTCCCTGCGACCCTGTGCAGAAATCTGATGAAGAAATTCCAGGGAGACAAATGGAGATTACATGGAAATCAATCATGTGCAGCTGGTGTTCTCTGCAGGCAACTGTTCAATTTTATTTCCTTTTCATTTTTCTCCCTGTTCCTGGGGATCAACTCCTTTAAGAGCTTGACACCAGCTAGACTTGTGTGATTAAGTGGTAAACTTAAGATGGCTGTTGGAGCCCTCTGTGTGCTTCTGCAGAACTGGGATTGTTCAGGGCAACTAATAGGTCATGAGTCCTCTGGGCATGGGGACTGTTTAAAGGCATTTTGATCTTTATTTCTTATAGTTTCCCCTCTAAGTGTTTAGGGGGGATTTTAAATTACTCTCCCATAATGCCCATGTATAATTTTGGCTGCTTTAGTTATAAGTAATGAAAGACCCAACTAATGAAAATGTTATGAAGATTTATTATTTCATATAACAAGAACGTTGGCAGAAAGGTGAGTGTGGGGTTAATTCATCCAGTGGCTCAGCTACATCATGTGAGATTCATATCTGTGCCATCTTTCTTTTATGCAATTCTCAGCATGTTCTCCCCAGGGTAAAGCTTCTCATTGTGCCAAGATGGCTGCTGTAGCTCCAGTCATCACAAGCAGACACGGAAACCTACAGGATGAATAATGGTACAAAAGCAGAGTTCTGTTAAGAAGGAGAAAGGGATTGGAATAAGAAATACCCACTCGGGTTTGGTGCCTGGAGCTCAGAGGCTAGGGTGCCAGCCATATACACTGGGGCTGGCAGGTTCAAACCCAGCCTGGGGCCTGCTAAACAACAGTGACAACTACAACAAAAAAATACCCAGGCGTTATGGCAGGCGCCTGCAATCCCAGCTAGTTGGGAGGCAAGAGAATCTCTTAAGCCCAAGAGTTTGAGGTTGCCGTGAGCTATGATGCCATAGCACTCTACTGAGGGCAACATGTTGATACTCTGCCTCAAAAATAACAACCAAAAAAGAAATACCCACTAGGATGGCTCAATCTAGGTGTTGATCCTTGTTATTTACCTTTTCTCTTCTGTCTAAGAGATGAAGAACACACACCTTGCTAACTAATACAGCCTCTTAGAGAAGAAATACGGAGAATCCTCAAAGAACTAAAAGTGGACCTTCCATTTGATCCCACAATCCTATTACTAGGTGATCTACCCAGAAGAAAAGTCATTTTGCCATAAGGACATTGTCACTAGAATGTTTATCACAGTTCAGTTCACTATCACCAAGCTGTAGAATCAACCCAAGTGCCCATTAACGCTGAATGGATTAACAAACAGTGGTATATGTATACTGCGAAATACTATTCAGCTATAAAGAAAGATGGAGATTTTATATGTTTTGTATTAACCTGGATAGAGTCAGAGAACATTCTACCTAGTAAAGTATCACAAGAAGGGAAAAGCAAGTATTCAGTTTACTCATTGAAACCAGTAGATAAACAAATTACGTGCCCACACAAGAGAAAAACACAATTAAACTCAAGTGAGGGTGAGGGGGGGAGGGAGGAGGATTGGTAAGCTCTCTCCTAAAAGGCACGATGTAAGTGTATATGGCACATATCCTGGGTGAGCGGCACAACTATAATTGGGACTGTACCTAACAAATGCAAACAGTGCAACCTAATTGTCTGTACTTTCATATTAATCTAAAATAAAAAATAATAATTTAAAAATGAACAAACACCTTGTCTTGATACAATGAAATTTCCATAGTATGCCCTCAATTTACATTTTCTAGCATGTAGCCACTGGGCAGTTAAACAGGATCACTTGCCATGGCCAGAATCGGTCCCACATCTCATTTCTACCTCTTTGCTTTCCATAGGTTGTGCCTTTTATCTGGAATACAACTTGTTTGTGATCCCTGTGTCTCAACACAAAACATGTCAAGAGACAAAAAGCTATACAAAACAACTGTAAACTTAATTACTATAAAACAAACCCTTTGTGGCCACTATCAGCCAACAAGGAGAACACAGCTAGTTCCTCCAGAAACCCCTTTTCTTCTTCTTCTTCTTCTTTTTTTTTTTTTTATTTTTGAGATAGAATCTCAGTCTGTTGCCCAGGCCAAAGTGCCATGATGTCAGCATAATTCACAGCAATCTTGAATTCTTGGATTCAAGTGACCCTCCTGCCTCAGCCTCCCAAGTAGCTGAGACTACAGGTACCAGCCACTATGCTTAACTAGTTTTTCTATTTTTAATAGAGACAGGGTCTCGCTCTTTATTAGACTGGTCTTGAACTCCTGAGCTCAGTAGTTCTCCCACCTTTGGCCTCTCAGAGTGCTAGGCTTATAGGTTGAGCCACCCACCATGCCTAGCCCAGAAAGCACTTCTTGCGCCCTGTAAGATCACAGTTCCTTTTCTTGCCTTGATAGTAGCCTTAATTTTTTTTTTTTTTTTTTTTTGCAGTTTTTGGCCAGGGCTGGGTTTGAACCCCCCACTTCTGGTAAATGGGGCCAGCGCCCTACTCCTTAGAGCCACAGGCACCACCCAATAATAGCCTTATTTTTATAGCAGTCACTTCCTTTCATTTTAAAAACAGATTTACCCAAGTATATACCCTTGGTATTAGTCTTACCCATTTTTTAATGTGATATTTGTCTTTTGAAAACCAAGGCCTATCAAATTTCCCTGTGTGGATTTTGCTGATTCACACTTATGCTTCAGGTTAACATATTCCTTAGTTTTCTTTATTTTCTGCAAATTGGCAGCTGGATCCAGAGATTCGATCAGACTGATGTTGATCCTTCTGGTGATGCAGTGCTTCTTTCTGTATCAGGAGGCACGTAATGTCTTGTGGTGTTCTAATTCTCTCATGTCTTTTTCTTTTTATTCAGTGAGAGTCTCTTCAGGTTGGATCCTGAGTCCTTATGACATGAGCTCAGTAGTCTTTGCTAATGTCCCTGCTCTCTGCTGTTTTGAGATGCTCTGGATCCATCTGATGAATTTCCTACCCCAGCTGTAGAATCAGTCATTGCTCCAAAAAGCTGCTTGGTTTCTTTTAGTGGGAAATAGTATTTTAAGACCACAAAATGGATACTGCGATTGCTCTTTGCTTCAGGACTTGTTCCATGCGTTTTCACTGGACAGTGATAGGAGATGATAAATATGTTTATATTTGTATTTTGTTTGCATTTAAAAATAAAATACACCTATGCATTCATAAATATACTTTAAATTTAAGACTCTATAATGCTTTTTTATCCTCTGTTACATCTCTGGAACTTCTTTCTTCCTATCAAGGACTCTGATTTTCAAGGACACAGGAGATAGTAGAAATAGACTCTTGCCTTATCCTGTATTACACACACAACAACATCAGACTAGCAACATTAATATTACCACCAATATGATTACAAAAAAAAAACACTAAAAAGTATTGTTTGTATATGATCTCCCCTTCTCCTCCATTGTTTATATAGTTGTCCTCTGTCTGTGTTATGCCAGTCTGTCCCTCTTAACTCTTATTCCATCTTGGTTTTGTTTTTTTTTTGAGACAAAGTCTCACTTTCTTGCCCCTGGTTGAGTGCTGTGGTGTCATAGCTCACAGCAACCTCAAACTCTTGGGCTCAAGCAATCCTTTTGCCTCAGCCTCCCAAGTAGCTGGGACTACAGGTGCCTGCCACAACGCCTGGCTATTTTTGGGGAGGGGTCTCGCTCTTACTCAGACTGTTCTCAAACTCCTAAGCCCAACCCATCCACCCTCCTCAGCCTCCCAGAGTGCTGGGATTACAGGTGTGAGCCCCCACACCTGGCTCTCACTCCATCTTAGTTCTGCAGGTAAGTATATATTTAATGTTTGTCCTCAGCCTATGTATGTTGATGTCTCTTTAGTCATTTGGTTGCCTGAGCTCTTTTGCTAGCAGATGCTTTAGGAAGGATTTATGGAAATGGTATTTCTTGAGTTCTTAAATGTTGATAACAGTTTTGCCCTTTATACTTGAAAGTCAGTTTTGCTGGTTATAAATTTTTTGACCTGAGTATCTTAAACATGTTACTTCTATCTCTTCTGCCATAAAGTGTAACTATTAAAATGTCTGGTAATAATGTAATTTTCTTGCCTTTATAGTTCTCTTGCTCTTTTTTTCTAGACACCCAGAAGGATCATCCCTTCTCTCTTTATCCCCTTGCTTCCTTCCTCTTTATCCAGTAAATTTACTGGATTTTGCCTTAGTGTTGGCTGTTGTGGGTTGATATTCTTAATTATGCAGGGTGTTCTTATAATTTGTGGTTTCACATCTTTTTTATTTCCTTAAAAAAAGTTTTTTTTGTTTTGTTTTGTTTTTTTGAGACAGAGTCTTACTCTGTTGCGCTGGGTAGAGTCCCATGGCATCATCATAGTTTACAGCAACTTTAAACTCTTGAACTCAAGTGATCCTCCTGCCTCGGCCTTCTGAGTGTCTGGGACTACAGGTGCCTACCAGAATGCCTGGCTAGTTTTTCTATTTTTTAGTTGCGATGGGGTCTTGCTCTTGCTCAGGCTGGTCTGGTACTCCTGAGTTCAAGCAATCCATCCTCTTCATTCTCCCAGAGTGCTAGGATGACCAGCTTGAACCACCATGCCCAGCCAAGAAAGTTTTCTTGAATTGAAATTTTTGTGTTTGTTTTTGTATTTTGAGACAGAGTTTCACTTTTCACCCTTGGTAGAGTGCTGTAGCGTCATAGCTCACAGCAACCTCAAACTCTTGGGCTTAAGTGATTCTCTTCCCTCAGCCTCCCAAGTAGCTGGGAGTACAGGCGCCCTCCACAATGCCTGGCTATTTTCTATTGCAGTTGTCGTTGTTTAGCAGGCCCCGGCCAGCCTCAAACCTGCCAGCTTCGGTGTATGTGGCTGGCACCGTAACCACTGTGCTATGGATGCTGAGCCTTTGTTTTGTTATGTTTTCTGTTACCTTGTTTTGGTTTTCTTCAGGGTCTGCTCTTATCTTATGTTAGATGTTCATTACCTAGCTGCTGTTGTCACTTTTTGTTGATTCCTCTTGAATCTTTATCCACCCCGTCCCCATTTCTTCTTGACTGAAACTTTTTCTCTTTTCACCTATTTAAGGCACTAACTAGTTTTTGAAGGGTTTTTGTTTGTTTATTTAGTTCTTTTTGTTTCTAGTTTAGTCTTCATTTGTGAAATGATTGTTTCTTTTATTTCTAGTTCTTGGAGGAGTTTCCTCTTTCTAATTCTAATTTATGCAGTTGCCTGCGTAAAGCAGAGAAGACAGTATTTTTCTCTTTGTTATCTTTTAATCAGTAAAGAAATCCTTTTCCCAACTCCTGTCTTTAACCTTAACAGATTCTCTCAATCGGTTCTGTCCTTGAACCAGTCCCTAATAAGAAAAATAGGGCCACCAAAATATCATATCTTGCAGCATTTTGTTAACTTCTTCTAATTTCTAAATAACAAGTTGCAGTTTGATCTGGTTGTGAGCACATCTTTCATTTCTATAGGAATGCTGTTCTGCTTCCAATTCTTTTTAAAAATAACCACTTAGTATGGGATCTGATATCAACAGACTAGATGCTCTGTCTTTTCATCAAATAGGTTTTCTTGAGCTTTCTCAATAAGGTGAGATTCAGGAAAGCTTCTCTAACTCAGTAGAGCCTCCTCTTCTGTTTTTGTGTAGTGTTAAAAAACATGGTGGCTTGCTTTCTTAGGTTTCCTGTTTCTGTGTCCACCTGTATCTAAAACATCCCTTTCCTTTGTCTCTGTCGTTCCTGTGCTGCTCATTCGGGACTTCCTCTTTGCAGTTTCCCTTCAGTGCAAGTCTTGGTCTGGCCTGGCAGATCAGCTTTATGGGGGTAGACATTCCCAGTCCCTTCAGATTGGCCTTACTGTACACCTCTTAAACTTACCTGTTGCTGTAGCTCAGTTTGGATTACAGTTCTCACCTTGGCCAACCGGCCTTCCCTTCGTGCTCTCTCAGTGAACACCTGCTGGCTACGTAGCATTCTGTGCTCAGGACTGGCAGCCACTGTTCTTTTGCTTCCTATTTCTTCCTGTGCACGCTCTGATAACGTGCAAGCCTCTTGGCTAATGGTGATTTGCTCTCATCCACTTGTATTTCAGGGTTCATGGGGATGCCTTGTTAGCAATTTCACTTGCCCATGTTGTTTCATGGATTTGAAGAACTGTTTTGTTTCTAACTGTCATCGTTCTTCCTCATCCCTTTAATTCCTCCATTGTCTTTTACATACATAGTAGATGCTCATAAATATTGATATCGTGCTGAAGAATCATTCCTGTTGGCAGAAAGTATTTACATGGAGATATTTTGCTTTATGCAGCCCTTTTGGTCTCAGAATTCCTATAGGGTTTTTTCTGTTTTCAGGTAACCTAATAAAATAATGAATTCTCAAAAGAGGTATAATATCAAATTAGGATTTTTTTTTTTAGTGATATCAATACTTCTTTGAAAAAAGTATATAGCCCTAGGAAGGACAGTATTAATATATTTTTTATATCAAGTGGTCACTCTGAACAATTGATAATAATTTTCTGAAGCATTATATTAAGAAGGCATCTAAGGCCACATCACAGCTCACTGGGTATATAAATTATCATGCTTTGGGCTGCAAGTAACATAAAACTCAATTTGAAATGACTGAAACAATGAGAGATTTAATATATTAAAATAACAAGTTCAGGAGCAGGGCCTCTTCAAAGCTGGTTAATTTAGCAACTCAATGATGTCACCAGGGACCTGGTCCTTCCCATCTTTCTTTACTGTCATCCTCAGCATTGTTTGCTTTTTTTCCTTTAGAGGTACAAGATTTCTGCAGGAGCAGAGAAGACAGTATTTTTTTCTTTGTCACTTTTTAATCAGTAAAGAAATCCTTTCTCCAACTTCTGTCTCTAACCTCAACAGACTCTCTCAATTGGTTCTGTCCTTGAACCAGTCCCTAATAAGGAAAATAGGACCACCAGGATTGACACAGACTCATCAAGGTATATCTCTCAATTATATAAGGGAAATCTGATGCCTCTGTCAAAATCAGGGCTGCGCTAGCATGGCAACAGGAGACAACGGCTGCTGGGAAAGCAGTTACGGCGCTCGCTGTAATGAGGAGTGTCGTGATTAATTAACTGCATCTGTCATGGGCATAGATAGGACAGGATGTAGTGTCATGTGATCATGTATCTGTTGCACCTGATGTGATTCTTTACAGTTTAAAAAAAGGTGTCTTCACATATGTCATCTCTATTGTTGGTCAAAACTATCCTTGTCCTAAGTGACTCAGGGGTTATCGTCCTTATTTTATAGTAGGGACCCTGGGACCCAGCAGAGAGGCAGATTGATTAATACCAGGTCACAGAGCTGGGAAATGACAAAGCAGGGTTTCTTCCAGCCTCCAGGTCTAGTATGCCTTCTATTTTCCTATACGTCACCACCCTGGTGGCTGGCTAAAAACTGTGTTCCTTTCCCAGGAAGGAGGAAAAGGCGCTAAAAGGGGAGCTGAAAGGTTACTGAGGGTTGGTCTTGTGAGTGTCACAGTCTGGTTAAGACTTCACCCTGCAGGAAGCCTTTCTTTCTTCGTTGTCTTTTTTTTAAAAGAATAGCTTTGAGATATACTCCACATACCAGAAAGGTCACCTTTGAAAGTGTACGTTTCAGTGGTTTTTAGTATGTTCTCAGATTGTGCATCCATCATCAGTGAAGCCTTCCTTTCTTAGTAATCGTGTAACTTTGTGTCTGGTGGGGAGGTGGACGGAGGAGCCTGATAGTGGCTCCCTGAGCTCCTGATGTCCTCCGTTCCCAAGGGAACAAATCCCTGGAGGGTTTCTGGCATGCCATTTGAACGAGTGCCGCGTCCTGTGTAAGACAACATGGATGAGTTGGAGAATGGGCCCCACCACCTAGAGGGCACCTCCGTCAACTCAGTCCTGACAACTTCTGCCACTTGGGAACACAGAGCTGTGCTTGCAGGGTCTCCTGGTTATTCGAAAGAAGCTGAACATTTGGATCTTTAAGAGAACTTTACAGATTTTTACATGTTGGCTCTTTATGTTGGAATACTGTGTGTGGTTCCTTGTAGACTGAAGGTGACCTCAGACCTGCAGTTATTGAGACCTGATTTAATTTGTTAATTTCTCATTCAGTTTCATTTCTTTTCAGTACCTTTTGTCCATTCATTTAACTCATTTATTTATTATTTTGTATCATCAGCAAGTAGGGTTTTCTGGGGATGTCACAGGAGGCAACTTTTAAAAACTTAATGCCAGATAAGCCCCCACAAGGTTTATAAGATGAATACAGTTGTGTTTTTTTTTTTTTTTTTTTTAGAGACAGAGTCTCACTTTGTCGCTCTCGGTAGAGTGCCATGGTGTCACAGCTCACAGCACCCTCTAGCTTTTGGGCTTAGGAGATTCTCTTGCCTCAGCCTCCCGAGTAGCTGGGACTACAGGCACCTGCCACAACGCCCAGCTATATTTTTTGTTGTTGTTGCAGTTTGGCTGGGGCCGGGTTTGAACTGGCCTCGGCATATGGGGCTAGTGCCTATTCACTGAGCCACAGGCGCCGCCCAATAGTCGTGTTCTTAAATGTTAAGAATAAGCAGCTCCATGATGAGGTTTATCATCAAATGCCCCTGGGTGGTGCATAATTGTTTTCACACACTGTCACCGTGTTTGGAAGAGATACTTGATTCCCCTTTGTCCCAAAGTCAGCTGCAGATGTTTTTATTGTTAGCCCTTCTACACAGGCTTCAACAGACGTCTCCCCGAACGCAGGTGCTCTCTAAACAGTGTGCACACAAATCATGTCCTCCCATCTGATCTTGTACCTAGGCAATGGTTTGTTAAGGAAATGATCCTTTTCACTGGACAGTGCTTAGCAGTTTCACCCATTACCTCTTTGCTGTTTGTACCAATGCTATGAAGTCATCGCTCCAACTATAGAAGTGTAGAAACTGGGGCTCAGATTTAGCAATTGTAGGAGGTCAATCTGGCCAGTTGCAGAGTCAATTTTGAATTTGGTTTGCTAACTTGGAAACCAGTATCCTTTTCATTTCTTTATGCTTTTTGCCCTTGTGAATATACGTTCATCTGACTAGAGTTGCCTGACCCTGAATCATAAAGTCGAGTTTTAGGGATTAGAAACACCTACTTCATACCTGTCATCCTAGTGTTTTCTATTTTTTAAAAATGTTTGTATGAGGACTCGTACATTTGTAAATGATAGAAACTCAAAGTGGCTTATACAAAAAAGGGAATTGTTTTGGTTTCTGTAACTGAAAAGATAAGGGATATACTGCCAGGCATGGCAGGATCCAGAGGCTTGTATGTCTTCAGTATCTTTTGTTTGGTGCTGTTTGCTCCTCCTTAGAAAGGCTCTCCCGACCACTCATTGTGACAGGAGACCTTCAGGCATACCAGGCTTCCTTCCTCTAGCTTGGCAGCCCCAGCAGACAAAATGAGGCTCTTTCCTGATACTGGGCCAACCTCTGTGCCTTCTTTGGGTTGTGTACCTACCTCTGAAGCTTTCGTTATGTTCAGGAGCATTTCTTTGGTATATGGACAAGTCTGTGCTCAATGCCATTTTCCCTAAACCTCATTGACTAAGAGTGGGAGAAGGCTTGTCCCCAAGATCAGGGTGTAGATTCCACAAAAAAGGGGTAATAAAGGCTTGGTACACATTTGCTTGCTTTTATGTTTAAAAAAGAGATATTTTAATGTTCATTAAGGTCCTAAAGAACAAGAAATACCTTAACAAGAATCCTAGCTTTCAAAGAAAAATAAAGGGACCAAATACAGAATTTTAATACCATTTCAGAAAATGAGTAATCTGTTATCAGCCATTCAGATATTCTCTTTGAAAAAGAAAAAGATCATTGGGACAGTTGCCAAACCCATACTTTTCATAATAGAAAAAGAAAGGTCGAGCCTTATTTTCCCATGCATGACTAATGTATGTACAATATGGATTTCCTAAGGTCTTAACACAGCTTCCTAGTAGAGCAATGCTTCATTTATCTGACATCATTAGGGAGTGAGGTTTTCTGGATGGGTGGATTTTGCAGACCTGTTTGTGCTTTTAAGATTTAAATCTGTTAAAAAAAAAATCTTTCTTAAAACACTTCTTTGCCTTAACAGAATATGCTAATATAATAAACATAAATTAACATTTTCTAAGCCATTTTGCATCATGCCTCTAGTAGTGTGGGTATTTGCCAGAAGGTGTGAGCATTTACAGACTAAATACAACCCTTTTTTTCAAGGCCTGAGGTAGAAGGGATCATAATTTTTATATAAAAAGAAACATGAATGTGTTATGGAATAGAATGTAGGATTCTTAGGAATTTTTTGATGAATCCTGAACTGGTTCAGGCTGCTGTCCAGATTCCACCTTTCTCTTTTCTCTAGTCCCTATCTCTCATTCATATCCATGTGCCTTTAAGGAAAAGTAGACCTGGAATGGACTCAGAGCCTACTGAGGCTCTTTGCCTCTTTACCCAGTGTCTCCAAACTACAGTGCTCTTTTTCTCTTTAGTGTATATTGTCCTGACTGGTTTTCCATCACTGCTTAGTCTTTACATTATGCTAAGGAATAATTGGATATTGCCAAGTGAAACCAGATAGACAAGCTTCTTAAATGAACAACATTAAAATACACATACACACCCCTAAATCAGGCTTGGCAGGATAGGTGTTCTATTCTTTTTCTGTAAAATAATTTTAAAGCTTTATGACTTGTCCTGTGGGGACCCACACTGTGAAGAGATTGGTGAAGTCTTTGGAACTCTGACCACCAGATACGTGGGACATCCACCAACCTGGTCACTGAGTCCAGCCCATGTCCCTTGTTCCTTATGAGCATGAGGATGTGGGTTTTCTGTGCTGTCTTGACACTAGTGCCGAGTGGTCTAGTCTAGCCTGCCCATCACTGTGAATGATCCTTATTTCCTGCTCTTTGAACTTTTTCTTCAAGCAGGTGTAGGTGTAGGGCATTATGGTGCCTGGCTATATTCATGACTATTAAGAACTCATTTCTAGATCATGAGGATGAATTGCTGCTGGACCCTAGTGAGGCCTGCCTCTGTCATATTTGAAGGTCAATCCGAACAAAAGTCTAATTGTATTTCTTGTGAATGGTGATTAAACTTTATTTAGTTGCAGAAACTTTTTTTTCACTTTTATTCTGAAATAATTTTAGATTTACAAAAAAAATAAAGTTCAAAATAATTGTTAACATCTTAGATAACCATGGTTCAGTCATCTTCCAGACTGTGAAATTAACATTGAAACAATACTACTTTAACTCATTTCCAGCTTTTATTTGGATATTAGCAGTTTTTTTCACACTGATGTCCCTTTTTTCTGTTCCAGCAGCCAATCCAGGATCCCACATTACACACAAAGTTGTCGAATCTCCTCAGTCTCCTTCAAGGTGTAGCATTTCCTCAGTCTTTTGTTTGTTTTTCATAACCTTGATACCTTCGAAAAGAGTAACCAATTATTTTGTAGAATGGCTCCCAATTTCACTTTGTTTGTTTTCTCCTGATTAGTTTGATGTATTTGGGCAAGAATATCATGGAGTGACATATGCCCTTCTCAGTGTATCCTGTCAGGGGTGTGGCACTGACATCTTATTACCAGCGATGTAACTTTGATCACCTAGCTAAGGTGATGCCTGCCAGATTTCTCCAGTATAAAGTTACCATTTTTTTCTTTGCAGTTAATGAGTATCTTCTGTGGAGATACTCTGAGACTGTATGAATATCCAGTTGCAGGACTGTTTTCTTCAAAAGATATTTTACGTGAAAATCTAGCATAAAAAACAAGTAGAAGTGAGTTGTGTTAATTGAAATCGACATGGGATAGTGCAGCAGGCCAGCAGCCTCTTCCCTCTTCCCACCTCCCTCCCTAAAACAACCCCTGCTCACCTCTGCTGAGCCCCTAAGCCTCTATAGAATGCTGTTTGAAAATCATGGGTCCAGGTTATGGTTGTTATAAATCTTACGTATGTTATAAACCTCTGCACTCAAATGTTCTACAAAATGGTTTTCTTCCAATTTGAAATGAGTGAGGTTAGATCTAATGTAAATAGTAGTATACCAAATACCAATCAGCAAACATTTATTTAGCATCTTCTGTATACCAATTGCTGTGCTAAATCTGGGGAATATAAAATTCATAAAACATAATCTCTGCCCATCAATCCCAGGCAGAAATTATTTTTTCAAAACAGAGAGGTCTTTATAAATCTAGACCCTAGGGAAGAAAGATGTAGGGACAAAGCAAAATTAAAACAAAAAAATGGCTTTGGGGGAGAAATATACGTGAGGATTTTTTATTTGTTGTTTGAGTGAGTGCAGAGGCCTCTTTGACTTAACTGGCCACCATATCTTGGTCAAAGCAATCTTTTCCCCTCTGAGAAGCAAGTATTTTTCAGCAGAAAGAAAGATGCAAAGTTCTAACCACCTCCCTTTCCTTTACCCTCTCCCCCAATAAAAAGACCCACTCTTTCGTGCCTTTAATTCTCTTTCCCATATTTATAGTGTTACAGCAGTAAGGAGACGCTATCCGATTGAGCCACTGGAGCACTTCTCTTTCCCATATTTAAAAGGATCCAAATCCTTGTCCTTCATGGATGAGGTGTTTTAGCTGTCCCTAATTCCATTATTATTCCAGACACCATTGGAATGCTTCTTGCTGAGGAGGGAGGATTAGGCCGAGAAGGCTGGAGCAAGCGTGCAGCTAGTCATCTGCCCTGCGCCTGGCACAGGAGATTATGCTTCTGGAACTGAGGTTTCTGGCGGAGCCTTTGTTACTTAATTAGTCTCCTGTCTCTTTTCCCTTTATGACAGTGGCAGACTCCAGGATGCAGCCCCTTTTAAACGAATGCAAATGCCTCTAACAAAGTTTTATAATCGCTCATTTTAAACAAATCAGAAAATTGTCAAAACTACTCTACTTGCAGGAAATTCAAAGGTAGGAAATACTTTTAAAAGCATATATTTCTCAAGGGAGTAAAGTAGCAAATACCATCCCTTTAAATTCTGTTTAACATGAAGCCTTTATTGACTGCTCGTGATGCTTCTGCACAATTTAATGCTCTTTTAAGCGAATATTACTTAGCTTCTTCACGTGAGTCAGCACAGCCTTGTGGATCAGTACATTTAGATGTGAATCACAACCAGAACGTCAACGTATATAACGGTTACAATTTAATTAACTGGTAATAGATCTTATGCAGTGTCAGATTAAAGGGAATGTACAAATACTGCTTTATGAACCAGCCTGTGCAGATAATGTAGACACAAGCCATTCTCTCTCCTCTTTCATGGGATGAGTTATGAGATGGCCCTATTAACTGCAAAGGAGTGTGGGATTGGGTGGGGAGTGGGGGGGCCATTATTAAACAGCTGTGTCCAGCCAATCAGCCTTGAAGAATTTGACTTCAGAGGTCAATAAAGATTCCTGACACTTAATTTTCATTTTATGGGACACCACTGAAACTCATCAACTCATGCCTCATCTTTGGCTTTTGATGGAAAAAGGAAGAGAGAAAGTTTTGATGGCTCATGAGGAGATTTGCCCTAAAGAACAAGCATTAGTTCAACCTATTCATCTTCCAGGTGGAGAAACTGAGTCCCAGTACATGGAGGGACTGGTCTCTCAACACTGTCCAGGAGAACCACACACTGCTGGTGAAGTCAGGGAGGTTACTGAAAGCCTATAATCCCTTGAGAGTCTTTCCCAAATTTCTTGTCGCTTTATGAGATGAGGCCCTTGGACACAGGAGTGCCTTCATTCCACAGCTCTGCATTTAGCATAAAATAAGCAAAAATAAATGGGTTCTGTTGCCTTTCTTCCACCAGCTAGATGGGCCCCAGTGAGAGTTGTTTTCCTGTGACCTGAGGCTTGTATCTCCCAGGCCTTAGTAGAGTCTCTGTGAATGACACCTGAGGCAAACCTCTAGCCCAGTTAGGGCAGGGACTCCTGTACTTCCCTAAGGGGGGCAGTGCTTGGTTTTGTTGTTCTTGCTTATTGTCTTCTCTGCCCAGTTGAAAGCTGGCAGGGAACATGCCACTGTCTAGCTCACTATTGCACCCCCAGGGTGTAACACAGCACCTGGCATCTGGCAGATGCTTTATGATCATTTTCAAGAATGAATGAATGCATCGCGGGTCTGTGAACCTTCATCTGTAAAAGAGAACACTAGCAACTGTTAGTTAACTGTTCAGTGAATATTGCCTATTAATATTACCTGTTACCTATTGTTAGTTAACTGTTAAGTGAATATTACCTAGTTTCTTCATGTGAGTCAGCGCATCCTTGTGGATTTGTCCCCATGTGGAAGGAAACGTATATGGAAGAGCCACAAGATACCTCATAATGGTGAAGAGCCTGTCCATGTGAGTTACCGGTGGTACTGTGATGTCATAGGCTTTAGCTGTATTGCATTTAGCTCTCTTTCCTGTGATTTTCCTTGGACAAGGAATGCATCTGAATTATTGCCAGTAAAATTAACTGACAGTTTCCTGCCTAGAATTCAAGACTCCTATAATTTAAAGAAACCTCATATGTGTTCTTCTCCCCCTGCTACATTATAGGTTGGGGAGAGGCCCAGAGAGGTTGATTTACCTGCCTGGCATGATACAGGAAATCTGGCTATGCCAAGGCTGGGTCCCAGGTCCCCCATTCTATCTCTCTCAGCTCAGTGCTTCAAGTCCTCATTCCTGTTGGAGAAGCTGTGGAGTATTTAATTAACCACAGTCTGAGATGTGATCTGTATCAGAGCTCGTTACTATGGTGGGGCTGGTGGGTACTGTTCTCTAGGGCAACACCCTGAAGTACTTCAGCAACCCCAATTAACTGCACTACTGAAGACAGCCCCGCCAGGCAGGCATCACTGAGGGCCCCTTGAGGAGAATGCCTGGATTCCCCTCTGCCCCTCAGATGTGCTCTTGCCCACCTCGCTCTGATCACTGTCCTGCCACTGAGCTCCCTAATGATGCTGAACAGAAGCCTGAAGAGATTAAGAAGCGTTCTCACTTAAGAGCCACGAGGTCATTTTGCTTGGCACTAAGCTAGCCTCCAGCTAATCTCCCTTGGAGGCCGAACCCTAAAGGATCCTACCAGAATTGGGAATAAATCCCTCCTCTGAACTAGACCTTATATTTATTCTTTTGATGTCATTATGATGAAAGACAAAAGAAGGCTGATGAACTGGTCCAGTTTAAAGAAAATGAAAGAGACGGGACGACCAAATACAATGGATCTTAGTTTGAGATCCAATAGCTATAAAAAGCAATCTGAAAACAGTAACAAGTGTTGATGAGGATATGAAGTTGACATCCTCAGACATTATTGATTGGTCTGTAAAATGGTGCAGCCACTCTGGAAAACAGTCTGGCAGTTTCTCAATATGACCCACAAATTCTACTTCTAGTTATGTACTCATGAGAAATGGAAACATGGCCACACAAAATCTTGTACTTGAATTTTTGTAGTAGACAAAAGATGGGAACAACTCAAATGTCTACTTATGAGTGGATTTACAAAGTGTAGTCAATATATGCTATGGAATATTACTTGGCTATAAAAAGGAATGAAATACCACTGTTTCACACTGTAGCATGATAAACCTTGAAAATATTGTACTAAGTGAAAGAAGCCGGACATAAAAGGCTACATATTATATGATTTTCTTTCTTTCTTTTTTTTTTTTTTTTTGGAGACAAGAGTTTCACTTTGTCACCCTGGGTAGAGTGCTGTGGTGTCCTAGCTCATAGCAACCTCCAACTCCTGGGCTTAGGCAATTTTCTTGCCCCGGCCTCCCAAGTAGCTGGGACTATAGGCGCCCGCCACAACGCCCAGCTATTTTTTTGTTGCAGTTTGGCCGGGGCAAGGCTCGAATCTGCCACCCTCAGTATATGGGGCTGGTGCCCTACCCTCTGAGCCACAGGCGCCGCCCTTATATGATTTTCTTGATAGGAAATGTCCAGAATTGGCAAATCCATGGAGACAGAAAGTTGATTAGTGGTTTCCCAGGATTGGAGGGAGGGAGGAACAAAATGACTGTCTTGGTCCCTTTGTGCTGTTATAACGAAAATGCCATAAACTGAGTAACTTATAAACAATAGAAATTTATTGCTCTTGTTTCTGGAAGCTGGGAAAATCCAAGACCAAGGTGTCTGATGAAGGCCCACTTTCTGGTTCATGGATGGTACCTGCTTGCTGTGTCCTTCTAGGGTGAAAGGGGTGGGGAATCTCTCTGGGTTCTCTTTTCTAAGGGCATTATTCTGAGCCCTCATGATTTAATCACCTTCTAAAGGCCCTACCTCCCAATACTATTACCTTGGAGTCAAAATTTCAACATATGAATTTTGGAGGTGGGGGAAATACATTCAGACCATGGCACTGATAATGGGTACAGAGTTTCTTTTTAGGTTGATAAAAATAATCTAGAATTAGCTAGTAGTGATATTTATGTAACTTTAAGAGAATACTAAAAACCCCTGAATTGTACACTTTAAAAGGGTCAGTTTTGTGTTATGTGAATTATAAATAAAAGTAATTTGGGAAACAGTGGAGAGACATTTGCGTATGAAGTGTATATTGGATAACAGTTTGTATTGGTATGAAAACAGACCTGTGGTTATAGCAGAGAATGCTCTTTTGCTTCAGAGACGCACACTGAAGTGCTCAGTGGCTAAGCACCACGGCATCTCCGGCATACTTTCGAGTGATTCTGTAAAAGCATGTAGATAAGTAGAGAGCAAATGTGGTAAAATATCAGCAATTCATATTAGGTGAAGGGTATACTGGTATTCTTTTTATTATTCTTACAACTTTTCTGTTGAAATTGTTCAAAATAGCAGGCTGGTATATAATATTTCTACACGGCAATGAGGTAGAATTTGTAGAATACCAAGGGACAGAGATAAGATAAAGGGCTTTTGGCTATTTGCCTTGACCATTTGGTCTCTGTCCAAGACGAGGATAAACGAACACTTGTTTTAGCCTTCCTCAGATGAAATCAATCCCATTTCTGAGCAGTACAGACCCCCACTCAGCTGTTCTCAGGGAATACCTGAAACCTACAGCCCAACACTGTGGGCTCCTGTTGACTGCCAAAGAGGGGGCTTTCTTATGACCTCCAGTGGCCTAGAAATGATGCCAGCAGGACCACTAGTCCTTCCTGACCCCAGTCCAGGAGGGGTGATAGAGTAGACCAGACATTCTGTCTTGTTCTCTAAGGGAAATGCTAACATAGCCAGGAAGTGTAATTTCTGGAAGGAAAGATTTCTCAATGAATCCCCTGGTTGTAATATTTATGTTTTGCAGAGGGATGTACAGACCCTTGTGGTAACTTGTGAATACTCTAGTTTCTTGTCACCTTCCACCAAATATGAAAACAATCAGCAAGGTGTCAGGCAGTATTTAGACTAAAGATGGAGAATTTGGCCAAATCCTTTCCAGAACAAATGCTTAAACCAGTAATTAAGAACATTAGACTTGGAAGGGACCATTTCTTCATCTTCCCAATGTTGACAAGGCCTTTCACAAGAGAAGTGCACTGATTTCACATCTTGTGCCCACCTAAGAAATATAGTTGGGAGCATTTGCAAAACCCTAAAACCAACAACTGCTTTTTACGGTGTACAGGCTGAGTTTTCAATGTGCAGATTTGCTATGAATTTATAGAGTGTTTTGATTCTAAATTCACAATGTGCATCTTTAATGGCGCCAAGTTTGGATAATTTCATGCTGTTTATATCCTAGCAGCAATGGTTTATGCATATTTCCCAAGTTATTACCCTCCTAGGAGAAGAGTGAACAGCCTCCTTTCACAAAAGACAGTCCCATATGTGCTGGTTTAGTACATCTCTCCTCAAAGATCATTCTGCATTGAGATGTCGAGAAAGCATGACAGCTGGATGAGGCACCTACCCATTCTGCAAGCAGGTGGGTTTTTGGGTTTCTGGACCCTCTTACCCAGCTCCCAGATGGCCTTGCATTTGAAAATTGTCAATTAAGCACTTCGCAGTTGCCTAGAGTTTTTCTATTGAGATGTTTTTCAATCTCATTTTTTAAAAAATATTATCTACCTTCCTCCACTCCCATCAGGAAAGAAATTTGTTAACATGCAGTGAAAACTTGAAAAAAATGATCGAGGAACTTTCTTTCTGGGAGTCCAGCCTGAGGAAATGTGAAATGTATAGGATAGCTAGTAAAACTTAATGTTTTTATTATGACAAAAGTATATGTGACATGAAAAAAATTGGAATGGTGGATAACTGCAAGCAATTAAACACCCAATACCTGGAAATATGATACGTCTATGTATTAGAATATAATCCACCCTGAAAATACTTTTAGAGAATTTTAATAATCGGAAATTTCTCTTGACACTGGATGAGTGAAGAAAGCAGGTTTCAGACCTGCAGTTAGTCTTTAGGTTTTAGATTTCAGGCACATGTCTTGAAACAAGATAAAAGAGGAACTACAGAGTTATTAACAGTGATGATTAGTGGATGGTGGGATTATGGAGGATTTCTTTAATTAAATTTTTTATTTTGATTTAATTGTAGATTTCACATGCAGTTGTAAGAAAAATTACAGGGAGATCTTATGCTCAGTTTTATACAGGGGATTTTTTAATTTTCTCCTTTATGCTTTTCTGTTTTCTAAATCACCTACAGTCAGGGAAAATAAAAGTAAAGACTGTCATTTACAAAGAATAAAACTTATCTATTCTTCTGGACAATATCGTTTCAAGTTGAAGTTCATCTTTCTTTTTTCTGTATACCCATAGCCCATTACCTGGGCTTTTGGTCCACTGTCCATCTGAGCACCTGCTGCTAATATTAAAGCTAACTGGATCTGTGCCGATGTGTGGTCTTTCACACAGAGAGTTCATATTGCAAAAACATCGCATACCTTCCAAAAACATCAGGTTTATCAAACTGTTGGGAGAAGAGAGAAAAAGAAACACATTTTTATATTAAAATAAAAAAATTAAAAGAAAATATCCACATTATGGGGTGGAGAGTAAGAGTTGAGATATGAGATGAACATTTATCTGTGGCTACTTTAGGACAAAAGCCTCGCGGCTGCTCCTGCCATAAGCACGACTCCTTTGGGGAAAGTGGTAGGGGATGGAGGATGGCAGAAAGTTTGAAAAGCACTGCTAGATGTCCAAGAAATGCTTCTTGAATTGAATCAGGTGGCTTACTTCCTCAGCTGGTTTCTTGTCCCTGCTCAGTTAGATATCAGATAACTTGTAGCACTATAGGAAATCACTGGAGAAGAGAATGACTGGAGTCCCTGTCTTTCATTTAAAAAAGAAAAAGAAAAACTGTTTAGGTTTTCCCTGCCTGCCCCAGGGCCCATGTCTTCCTGGAAAGCACACTACCCAACCATTGACCCCAAGGCTGCTGGTTCCCTTGGTAGTGTGCTTTTACTCAGTTAACATTACCCAGGGAACCAGGGGTCTTGGGGTCAATGGTTGGCCCATATTTTTTTTTTCTTTTTTCTAAATACATGTATTTTATTATTCTTCATTACATTATTCCCCCCTATATCCCCCATTGGTAAGACAGAATTTATTTACAGAAAAGAATACAGAAAACACTAAAGCTCCTGGTAGAGGGAGAGAATTCAAGTGGGGAGAGAAAAGCTCTCTCCGTTCCTCTCCCGGTCTTTCCCCGTCTCCTCCTTTAGGCCTTTAGCCTCAGGGTATATATAGGTGTATGGGTTCCTTGGCCCGGAAACAAATGAATACAGTCCCTTCCGCAGGGGGCAAGGTGAATGAATGTATCAATGAATGGATACAGTCCATTCATGGAGTTGAGGCCTAGGATATTCACAAGAAATTGACCTAGGCATAGGAAATGGGGGTTCCGCATTTAGTCCTAAGTGTAAAGTGAAGGAAACATCAAGACACAGGTGTCTCCTCGGCAGTTGTCCAGCCTTTTTGGCTATTGGAGCATCTGGTGGGGGTTGGATGTCCCCCTCCTTGCCTGTCATCCAGCCCGCTGGCTCTTCAGCTGGCTGCCGCAGCACCAACACCGCCAAGAAGGAGGTGGCAGGTCCACCAGCTCCGCTGAGCTGGCTAGGGCGCCAGATGTCCTGCATCAATTCTCCCTCTCCGAGTAGAAACCCTATGTCCTGCATCAATTCTCCCTCTCCGAGTAGAAACCCTAACTGCTATTAACCTTCACTGGAGCCTGCCAGGTTGTCTCATCTCTGGGTCAGCTCTTCCTTGCCAGCAGAATGAGGTGTTCAGACCAGAGCATCACTAAGAGCCCTCTAACTCTAAGACACTAAGGTTCAGTCACCCCGAAGCCTATGATTTTCCCAGATTCCCCAAACTCCTTATACCTAATTCAAAATACACAATGAACTTGTCAGAATTTGAGCATCCTTAGAAGTCAGTCTTTACTAATTTCAGTATTTTTCTGCCTCCTTGGTGAACCTTGATGTCAACAACGCTCTTTTGTCATTAAAAAAAAGGCTCAAGAGAAAGAAGGTTGCATAAACTGCTTAACAGGATACCCCCCCCCTTTTTTTTTCTTTTCTCTAAAGATTATCTTGGGAATGTCAAAAGCAATTTTTATAGGCAGGTTGGTCTTTTACAAGAGATGTGTTTACAAAGCATGAAATTAACATTTTTGCACAGAGCCAAATAATTGCTTATAACATGGTGACTTTAGTAGCAGGTTTACAGCTCGAGCAGTTATTACCAAGGTCCGATGGTATATGGAGTAAGGCAATTAGCAGACTCCATCACCAAAACAAAGTTAGCCAAGTAATTTGTGAGGGAGTAAGTCCCTTCCCCTGAGGAGTTCATCCATGACATTATTCCAAATGTTGAGAGAACCACAGTCCATTGACACAGTGGTTACTTAACACCTCAGTGTTACAGGGTCACCCCACTTGTGGGGCTTCAGAGTCCAACAGTCCCACCATACAAGGTTACACCCTATAAAGAGATTCACCAAAAACAGACTAAGCATTTTACAAGAGAGGTATTGATAGCTTCACTTTCAGGCCTTCACCTAGAGCAAACATCACACTAGAATTAAGGAGTACCAAAAGACAGTGTGAGCGGAAGAGGTGATATAGCAGGCAAGTTTGGGCAAACAGCTTACACATTTCAGTAACAATGAAGGAATTCTTAAGTTCATAAGGCAGAAAAAGAATATTGAATTCCATTCAGGAGAATCTATCCAAGGAAGTATGTTGGTGTATAATTGTGGACTTGCATTCGTATTGGTAATGTTAGGTGGTATAACAGATGAACTCTGAAATATCAGTGTCATGACACCACAGATTCATTTCTCACCCAATAAAGTTCAAATTGCACTCTGCCCTAGGTCTCAAGAGCAACCAGAAGGGAGAGAGAAGAGAAGGAGGAGTTAGAATTCTCAAGAGGTTTCCAGGCAACTTACTAAAATTCATTTGGGAAAATATAAAGAAATGGAGATGCTGTCATCTCTCTGTGGCTTAGATCCAGATGTGTAGAAGAGAAGAAAACTCGTCCTTCCTTTATGCTTACCCCTCTGGCAGAGTTTTTACTCTAGAACAAAAGGAACAAATAAATGTTCCTCCATGGCCTGGATGGGTGTCAAGTTTTGTAGAGTAAAGAGTTGCAAGTGTTAGAGTCAGGCATTCCAGTCCTGGCTTTACCCCTTGCTATATCTGTGGTCTTGGACAAGTTACTAAACACATGTAAAATCTTAGCGACTGGGGTGGCGCCTGTAGCTCAAAGAAGTAGGGTGCTAGCACCATATGCTGGAGGTGGTGGGTTCAAACCCAGCCTCAACCAAAAACTACAAAATCTTAGCTACTGTCTGAAACCTTGGGGGTAATACTTATACTCACCTTACAGGGTTGCTTTGTGGGTAAAATGAGAAAAGGCTTTCAGAAGGAATTATTCCACACCATATATTATGTGTCCATTCATCCACTCATTCAGTTTATTTTGCTAACTTTTATTGAGTACCTGTATATGTCTGGTATGGTGCTAGATGTAAGCAAGCCAGGTGTTACGGTGAGCCAAAACAGATGCTGCCCCTGCCCCTTGGGAACTCAAGATCCAGTGATGGATATGCATTCACTAAATAATCATTAAATAAGACCAGGCATTGTGACTCACACCTGTAAATCCTAGCACTCTGGCAGGTTGAGGCAGGAGGATTCCTTGAACTCAGGAGTTCAAGGCCCGCCTGAGCAAGAACGAGAACCTGTCTCTACTAAAAAAAAATAGAAAAATTAGCTGCGCATTGTGGCCAACACCGGTAACAATCCTAAATTGTTACTGAAATATGCCTATAGTCCCAGCTACTGAGGAGACTGAGGCAGGAGGATCACTTGAACCCAGGAGTGAGGTTGCTGTGAACTAAGCTGACAGGACAGCACTCTAGCCTGGACAACAGAGTGAGACTCTATCTCAAAGAAAACAAAATTACTCTAAATAAAAGTCTACTTACTTAGTGCTACGAGGAAAGGACCATACTGTGCTTGCCAGAAGCCTAGACTAGGAGATCAGGAAAGACGTCCCTGAGGAAATGGCAACTAAGCTAAAATGGGAAATGTAGTTAGTGGAGTGGGAACAGGGTATGACAAGTGTTTGAGGTAGACAGAATAGTGTGTGCAAAGGTCCTGTAGTAGGAGAAAGTGAGGTGCATTTGAAGGACTTAGAAAAGTAACCTGAGTTCAGAAACGAATGGAAGCACAGCATAGGATGGGCTGGAGCAGGAGGCCAGGCTCTATAGAACCTTCTAAACCTGTGAAAGAGTCTGATTTCATCTTAAGAGCAGTGGGAAGCCATTAAAGAATTTTAAACAGGGACTTAAAAATTATAAAGCCTAATAAATATTAGCTATTATTTTTCCTTTCTGAGAACTTTTATTCCATATCCTAACATTATCGACTCTGTCTTGGGTTTTGTGAATACACACTGTTAAACACAAACACAATCCCATTGATCCATTTTGTGTTCTGAAAACAGAATCTGTAACATGTCAGGACCACTTGGTCTATCTATTAGACGTGCTTATTCCTGCATGTGTGGTATCAGAAGGACACTAACAGCAGCCTGGAACCAGGACAGAAAGGTGGGGCTATCAGAAGTGGAGCAGGGCCCAGTAGGTCCCGGCTGGATGTGGCTGGGTCCAGCAGACTCTGCTAAACCAGACCACCTGCCATGGCCAAGTGAGACCTCCTCCAGGACTGACAGTGAGTGGATACATGTAAGTTGGTAAGCAGAGAACAGCACCAGTGGAGGGAGCTTGGCAGCATCATTAGAAAGTCTGGGCCATCCCTAGGAAGGAAGGAGGGGATGGACTAGCAGAAGCCAGGAGGAACTGGGCTCTGAGTCAGAAGACCAAGGGGGAGCCAACAGTGACACCAAGGCAAGAGGTGGACCTGTGTCTGAAGAGAGAATGGAAGAGTCTGGGCACTGACACTTGCACAAGACATCTAGGTAGTCTGAGCCCCACAACTTTGAACCAGGGATCTTACTCTTCTCTCTGTCAAGAAGGCCTAGTCTGATCCCCAGAGCCAGGTGGCTTAGCTAAGTCTGTTGGTGGGTGTCAGGTAGTCCCAACTTTTAGGACGTCTCTGACTTATCCATATGTGACCACCCTTGATAGACCTGTGTCAGCTATCTGGTTCAAAACTGGAGCTCCTGGGAACTCTACTGCCTAACAAAAGCTGATGCTTCCCATCTTTTGGCCTTTACCCATGCATCTGTCTATTTCCTGTGGTGAACCAAGAAATTGGAACAGTGCAGTAGGCATTCCTCATACATATGAGCTCTAGCACTATTATCTGCTTCCATGTAGCCTAATTGTGTGATTGGATACCCAGTTAAACAGTTCACCGAACGTAACATCATTCTGTGTAAGGACAAGGGCAGGGCCAGGCTGCAGATAGCCTGGACCCACAGACTCGACAGGCAGAAAAAGAAGCAGGCAGACAGAGTGACATCCACATCTTCGGATGAACAACGTGAGGCCACTGGTTTTGTGGGTGACCCAGGTCAGAGGCTGGCGATGACCACTTCCATGCATGTGACCTTCTCGGTCACAGAATGCTTCCTTCTGCATGCCGTCCTTCAGTCCTCCAGTCAGATGGAGAAAGTAGTCTGGACAGCTCTTATCCCCCTGCTTCCCCAGAAGAAACTGAGGCCTGCTCATTAAGTGCCACACTTGTGAAATCAGAACTCCTGGGACACCGAGTTACTGGTCAGGATTAACCTGCTGAGAACAGCTTGTGTGGCTCACTCAATACCTTAAAAAAAAGGGGGGAGGGAGAGAGAGAGAGAGAAGGTAGATGATGACATACTGAAGAAACAATAACTGGGAGAAACATTTAAATCCTGTAAGTGAGGATGGGGCCGTGTGGACCGGCAGTTCCCAGCGGTTAACACTACAGTCGTAGGCTTCTTCAGAAGACTTTGCAGCATTCAAGCCTTCCAGGTCTGGAGGGTGGGGTGGGTCCGTCTGTGTGGCAAGCAGTCTTATTACACGTCCATTTCTACCCAGTGAGGAAGCTGAAGTTAATATATCTATAAATTTTGTGTCCTCCAATCCCTGATATATTTCAGACAGTGACCCAGTGAGTGCCACATGTCCATTCATCTGTGACTCCTTCAGGAAACTGAAATGCACACCAAGAGAGGAAATGGTTGAAAGCCAGAATGCAGGTACAGTCCATGCAGAGGTTCAGGCCCGCCAACAGAACGTGTTTCTTGGAAAATAAACCCTCTGCTGTATGAAGAGGAGAGCCTTCTCCCCTTCTCTGCCTCCTTCCTGCCTAATTTATAAAAGCATGAAAAGTGAAACGGGGCCCTTTGCATATGAGACTGCTGTTTTCTCAGGTCGCATGCCTTCCTTGTGAATAGCCCAAATAATACAACTTATAATTGTGCTTTGGCACTTTTTTTTTTTCTTTTCCCTCTGAGTGATAGTTGAAATGTCTCGGCAAATAATTGCCATTGAGAATAAGCCTCTCTTTTCCTGCCCTGGTGCAGGTGGCCTTTGGTGGCAGTCCCTACCCACTGTGGCTTCTGTGACATCTCTACAATACGCAAGTCATTTCACCAAGAAGTGCTCCCCAACTTCCTTGCTTATTTGGGGACATGGGGAGGGCTGAGCACCCCCCACCCAGAGGGAACCACACTAATCTGATTAATTAAGGTAAATAGGGGAGTGATCAGCAGTGGCTTAAACTCCAGTCAGGTAACCTAGGCAACGGCAGGGAGTCTGTGCCACTGCTGACAAGTAAAGTGGGATTAATTTCTTCCCAGATCTATGGCCTTCTCTTGGGCTCAGGGTCCCCTTTAAGAGCATGGACAAGGAGCTGGGCTGTTGAATAACAGGGGGAGGGGAATTAGTAAGAGTCTGCCAGGGTTACTCGCAGGTGTTCTGTCCCTTTTAGAACACCACATGGACAGTGCAATGGGCAGATGTGACATCGTGGGCCTGGAGGTCAAGGGCAGCTCACCAGCTTCAGGAACTTGAGCAGATACCTCCTGAATCTTGGAGTAGCCAGTTCCATGTTCCTATCCCAGCCGCCACTTCCACATCAGCTTCCTTATCTGTACAATAGGGATGATAATAATAGTGCCACCTTCTAGGCTTGTGGTGAGAAAAGAACTGGAAATTGGCTAGCACAGAGCCTGGCACATGGGGAGCCTGGTATATTACCCTTGGGGCTTCTCTAGGGAAGAAAGTGGCTCCAGGTTCTCTGTCTTATGTTCTCCTTACTAGCCAGGCAGGAAATGGGCTCAGCCAAGAGATGGATCCACAGTTTCTGGCACTAGGAAAGGGAGCTGCAGATGGGGACAACTGAGGCACAGGAGGCTGATAGGAGTGTTGGGGGAGGTGCGGGGTCTGAGGCCCAGGAGAGAAGTGGATAGGCCAACACTCCATCAGAGAGGAATCAAAACTTGGAGGAAGATCTCCCCAAGGCCACGTATATGGAGGAGTTGCCTTTTGCAGTAGTATGTTTCAATCCTGAATTCCTGTCCAGTGGCCCAGACCACTTTCTGAGCATGCAGTTTTATGGCTGTCATTCCTGGCTTGAACACTGGCCAGTGCTGAAAACCTTATTCCTGTTGTTTCTCCACCATATGGAACAAAGACCGTGGGGAAATAGGGTCATGCAAAAAAGAATGTGAAATCTTCCTGTTCAGTAAGCAAGACCAGCAGATGCATAATGTACAGTTTTTGATGCTGTAAGTGGATTGAGGAAAGAGTTTGCAATTTGTGGAACACTTGAGACTTTTGCAAGTTGTAAAAGGAGGAAGAAATGCCAGGAACATAATGTCCTATAGATAGCCCTGGGCCTGGCCAAATAATCTCAAGACAAGCCAACCTCTGGGGCTTACTTTCTTTATTAAAGATTCTGGAGCAGATTCTTAATAGTGGTTGTTGTCTCTAGGGAATGGCACTGGGGAAAGATTTTTATTTTTCACTGCATGCCTTTTGAATGAATAATCTTTCACCATATACCTTTATTATTTTTATAATTGCAAATCAAATTATAGGGTTTGGCTTTTTAAAAATTCAGTGAAGGGGTTGGATTAGATCATTGGTTTTCAAACTTGTTTTTTTAGGCAGTGGAACACTTTTCACATAATCTTACTTGAAAGCCTAATTAATGTATAACAAAGAAGAAATCAGAGCCTCTCTTGCCGAGCTCCCTCACCAACTCCTAGGTACAGCATCTCCAAGGGATCCATTGAATGTAGTTAAAAAATAACAGGTTTAAATGCTTCTCTTAGTCCCCCTTTACTTCTTCAACTTTCTATTTAGCAAAGGAAGCTGGGGCATCCTGGGCCTGTTGCACAGACTATCACTTGCACTGCTGTAAGCTGCAGACACACCTTGGCTCTGTGGGAAGTCAGTAGTCAGATGAGCTGTGCACAGGCTGAGTGTCACTTACTGTCACTTTCTTGGTGGACAGGACACAGGTCATCCTTGGATTGCTTCTCTTAGGTGGAAATGATGCGGTTAAAAGGCAGATTTTGCATCCACTGCAGGTAAAATGAACCTGGTAAAACTGAACCAGGCCAGCTATATGGAGGAAGAGAGTTTCTCATTTGATGGGACGCTAAAAGGACAATGCAATGGTGTGAGGTGGTAGAAAACTATAGTATGATCTTGGTAAGTTTCTTAGCTTCTTGGTGTCTGTAAAAAGGAGAAATACTAATGCCTACTTCCTGGGACTATTAAAAGGGTGAAATAACAGTCATTGTAGACATAAGTGCTTGGCATAGTGTCTTGGCCATATTAGGTGCTCAGTAAATGTTGGTCATCATCATCAAATTCCTGAATAAGTCAGAAAATGGCCTTGCCACCTTTTCCTGCATTTTTTTGTGGAATCTATAACCTCTCAGGACTTCATTTTCTTTATCTGTAAGTTAGAGATGTTCAAAATTTTACAAAACATTTACAAAATATTCTCTATATGTTGGCCATCTCTTTATAAAATTTTTAATGAGCTATAATGTCACATTTCCCTATGTATGACAAGTTTAGGGGTGTCTTTGAGGACACCTGTATTGAGAAGTATAAACATTTCTGTTTCTGTGTAACAAGTTCTCACAATTTAATGGCTTAAAACAGTACACATTTATGAGCTCAGAGTTTTATAGGTAATGACCAGGAAGATTCACCTGGATTTTCTGCTTGGGGTCTCACAAGGCCAAAATTAAGGTATCAGCCAGGTTGAGCTCTTACCTGGAGGCTCTGGGGAAAAATCTACTTCCAGATTCATTCAGGTTGTTTGGAGAATTCAGTTCCTTATGGTTTAGGATTGAGGTTTCTGGGTTTTTTTCTTTTTGTTTGTTTTCCTTATGGCCAAGGGTTGCTCTCTGCTCTAACGACTACCCATACACAGCCTTCTTGAGCTACAAAGCAGCAGTCTACACTGACTTCATTTCACTCTTTGAATCACTTTGCCTTCCTCTTATACTGCCACATGGAGAAAGCACTGGGCTGTTTTTGCATGATTAGGTTAAGTGGACCTAGATAATCTCCCTTTGCCATATAACATAATGTAATCATAGGAGTGATATCTTACCATACTCACAGGTCTCATCTACACTCAAAGTGGAGGGGATTAAAAAAGGATGAAGGTCATTGGAAGTCAGTCATAGAATACCACAGATGGTTTGGTTCGCAATGAATTGGAAATTAAAACAAAGTGGTTCTTCATTATCACAGGTAGTTCAAAAACACTAGTTTGGTGTCCAATAGGAGGAAGTGACATGTACACAAATGGCTATTATTTGAGACCTTAAGTGCTAACTTTTAAAAAGAGAGGAATAGAGAGAATGCAGTGAGAGGTCAGTGGGAGGGGAGATGATTTTGTAAGTGGAGAGGGATAGAATTAGGGCTTCTTGAGGATGTGATATTTGAACTCACCCTTGGAAGACAGGTGTTACATGTGTTTGGATTATAAAAAGTGAAATGGGAGGACTGAATACAAACAGTTGTATTTCTATTTTAGCACCTTAGGATGCAAACAGAGGGAATAGAAGTGCATCCTTTCAAAGGTTACTTTTCTCTCTCATTTGTACCATAAACAATGCTACGTAGCAAACTACATCAAACAACAGCCATGTACTGCAAACAACAGCCATGTACAGTAGAACCTCCATAGTTGACTACCTCCTTACATTGACCACTTCCTTAAGTTGACTTGATTTTTGTAGACTGGACATGCACCCCATGTACGTATCACTACAGTAGGCCTAGTTCCTTATGTTAGCTACCCCAAATGTTGACCATTGTGTTATAGTCACTTGGGTGGTCAACTTACAGAGGTTCTACTGTGTTATTGCTTATAGGACTATACACAAGTTGGGTGGTTTCTCAGGCCTTGGGCATGCTTATTCGTGCATTTGTGGTCAGCTGGCGGGGAGAGGACTGAGAGACGGTTGGTCTCCGCTGGGCCCTTTCATGTCTTTGGGGCTTACTGACTATTAGCTACTCTAGGATATCCTCAGTTCTTCTCCACATGTCTAACTTCTGTTTGCCTCTTATATCCTTCTAGCCTGGTAGGCTGGGCTTGGTCTCACAGAGGAGGCAGAAGAACCAACAAGTGGGAAAGAGTGCAAGTCTCGTAAGGCTTAAACTCTAACTGGCACTCTTGCTTTTCCCTCGTTCCTTTAGCCAAAGCAAGTCATGGAGCCAGCCCGGCTTCAAAAGGTGGGGAAGGAAATTCCACTCTTGATGGGAGGAGCTGTGTGGTCCCATTGCAAAAGGCCTGGACACAGGGAGGGATGGAGAACTGAGGCCACTTTTCCAAATAGTCTGCCACAGTTATCCTGAGAAATCTTCCTGAACTCTTTAGAATAGAAGAACTTCAAATGCATTGTTTTTCAAGCAAAGTGATGGTTTTGGAGAAATTTATGTGTGAGATAGCATTTGGTGGGATGTAGAGCAATTCATTAACCAGAGTTGTAAGAAGCCAGGCTTGTGAGACAGTCTACAAGCTTCTTTGAGAGTGGAAGACAAAAGGGGACTAGTTCAGGGCAGCTTTATTACCTTTGCTCATGTGGTTCCTCCACCAGCTCATATTATACTCACCCTTCATCACACAGCGCCAGTGCCCCTCTGCAGAAACATCCCCAGAACCAGTCTTCTGGCAGAATCTGTGGTTCTTCTCCTAGGTCCCAGTAGCAATTTTTAGAATGAAATGATCTCAAACCTGGCCTGTATTGTAGACAGAAACTATTTTCTTTGATGATGTTCACTGAAGTACCTAACCTAAGACCAACAAACAGTAGTACCACAATAAACTTATATTAGATAAATGGATGGAAGGATGAATGGGTGGGTAACTTGACAGCTGGATGACAGTGCTTCAGAAGTTGACCCAAACTTTCCTTTAAAAAAATGTTATATAATTACAAACTTTCTCTCCTTTCAAGTTAGCATGTGTGCTTCAAATCTCTGTGTAATTTCATGCCAACATTTTTTTTTTACAAGAAAACAAAACAAAACTGAATTGCATGTTGCTGAAGGGAGGAATCCTGTTGTGTTCTCCTTCATCAGCCCTATCCTTGTAAGCATCAAAAAAGGACCATGATGAGTTCCCTAGGATATCAATCATTCCATGGCAGTACAATTCCATGGCATTAAATTTGTTCACAATGCTGTGTGACCATTATCACTATCTATACCCCATTTTTTATCATTCCCAACAATAATAACTCTGTTAACAATAACTCCCTCTTTCTTCCTTACTCTTTGATATCCTCTTGCCTGTCCCTATGAATTTGACTATTCTAGGTACCTCATGTAAGTGGAATCATGTGGTACGTAATATGTCATATTACTTCAAGCTTATTTACTATGCATAATATTTTCAAGGTCTATCCATGATGTAGTATATATAAAAATCCCATTTCTCTTTATGACTAGATAACATTCTATTGTGTGTATATGCCACATCTTTTTCTACCTTTTCTTGAGTTTTTTCTGCTTGTCTCTTGTGAATAATGCTACTATGAACATTGGTATACAAATGTCTGTTTGAGTCCCTGCTTTCAATTATTTTAGATACATACGTAGGAGAGGAATTGCTGGGTCATATGGTAGTTCCATGCTTAATCCTTTGAAAAACCACCTAACTTTTTCACAGCAGCTACACAATTTTGCATTCTTACTGGCAATGTAAAGGGTTCTAATTTCTCCCCCCACATCTTCACCAATACTTATTATTTTCTGCTTTTTAAATTTAAGTTCCTTTTTTTTTTTTTAAGCTATCTTGGTAGGTATAAAATGGCATTTCATGCTGGTTTTGATTTGCATTGGGTATGATATAAGGTAAGGGTTGAGGTTTATTTTTTGGTATATGTATAGCTAATCGTTTGGGCACTATTTGTTGGAAAGATTATGATAAAAGTGTATCTATTGAATTTTCTTAGCACCTTTGTTCAAAATCAACTAACTGCATATGTATCCGGAATCCCTGTTCCATGGATCACATATCTATCCTTACTCTAGTACCATACTGTTTTGGTCACTGTAACCCAGAATAGCCTTGAAATTAGGATGTGTAAGTTTGTTTCTCTTAAAAAAAAGATTGCATTGAGTCTATAGATCAATTTTGAGAGGACGACATTTTAACAATATTGAATCTTCTGACCCATAAACATGATATTTGTCTCTGATTTATTTAGATCTTTGATTTCTCTATCAGTGTTTTGTAGTTTTTGGTGTATAGGTCTTATGTGTTATGTTAAATTTATCTCTAGATTATTTAATATTTTTGACACCATTATAAATGACATTTTTATTTCAATTCCCAGTTTTCATTGCTAGCATTTAGAAATAAAATTAATATTTGCATGTCAACCTTTTTTACTGTGACATTGCTAACCTTACTAGTTCCACTAGATTTTTGTAGATTCCTTAGCATTTCTTATACAGATAATCATGTCATGGGCAGATATTATTTTAATCGCCATTCTGCAGTCAAAGAATGGAGACCTGGGGAGACAAGGGGACCTGCCTGAGGTCCTGCTCTTTGTATATGCAGAGCCAGGAGTCTGAAACCTGGGTCTTCTCAGCCCTCCATTAGGATTCCCTCCACTTCACCAAGCTAGCTTCCCAGTCTTTCAAACCTCAAGAGAAGAAGCTTGTATCATTAAGACAACATCTGAATGTCTCACACATGATAGAAGTTTATTTTTCCATTGCTTCAAAGTCTGGATGTTTGGAATTTAGGTCTAGTTTAACAGTTTTGCCCCATCAAGTCTTCAAGAACCTAGACTGCTCAGCTGGGCGTGGTGGCTCACGCCTGTAATCCTAGCACTCTGGGAGGCCGAGGCAGGTAGAGTGACTGAGGTCAGGAGTTCAAGACCAGCCTGAGCAAGACCGAGACCCCCTCTCTAAAAATAGCTGTGCATTGTGGCAGGCACCTGTAGTCCCAGCTACTCGGGAGGCTGAGGCAAGAGGATCACTTGAGCCTAAGAGTTTTAGGTCACTATGAGCTATGATGCCAGGGCACTTTACCAAGGGTGACAAAGTGAGACTCTGTTTCCAAAAAAAAAAAGAACCTAGACTGCTTCTCTCTAAGGGCTTCAACCATCCAAAGGGCATGGACCTCTACCTCCTGGTCCTTCCTGTGGCATTTGCATTTAAGCATCAAGACAGAGGAAGGGATGAAAAAGAGTGGTCAAATGTGCACATTAGTGGTTATTTTCAGGTAGAATTCATGAGGCTGTGTCTTAGTCCATTTTGTGCTGCTATTAATATAACAAAACACCAGAGACTAGATAATTTATAAAGAAAAGAAATATAATTTGTCACAGTTCTAAAGGCTGGGAAGTCTAAGTTCGAGGAGCTGACAAGAGGTGAGGGCTTTCTTGCTATCATAACATGGCAGGAGACCCCACTCTCACAATCATGAACCTGCTCCTGAGATAACAGCCTTAATTCATTCGTGAGGGCTCTGCCCCATGACCTCTTAACGGTCCCACCTCCTAACATTGTTGCACTAGGGACTAAGTTTCCAACACATGAGCTTTGGGGGACACAGTCGAACCATTAGCAGGTGCCACACAGCTTCTCCACTCGTCAGAATCCAGTCAGGCCACATCTAGCTGCAAGGATGTCAGGGAAACATCATCTTTATTTTGAGCAGTCATATTCCCACCTAAAATTTTTATTACTGTGGAAGAAAAGCAGAACAGCTCCTAGGGGACACACAGCAATGTCTGCCACATACCTTAGTTAGGAATCCGGAAAGGAAACAGCTTGAAAATGAAAGAATGAAGGAGGTGGAAGAGTTCAAAGGCTGTGGTATCTTTTAGAAATCATTTTAGGAACAGGTGAGCCAGCTCTCTATTTAGAGTTTTTTAGCCCATTAAGTTCACCTGAAGCCATTTAATCATGGCATAAAGTTAATCCACAGAACCCCTTTGTGGTATTAAATCCTTTTGACTATATCAGACATATTTAATCCCTGGGTGACTTTTCCCTCATTTAGAAAAGATAAGACAAAAGGTATCTCCATTCATTCATTCACTCATTCATTCAACAAAAATTGACCTCTTCTCCGCTTACAGAGCTCATGATTTAGGGAGAGGCAGACAGTAATCAACTGAATGTGAAGTGACAGAGGAGCCGTGAGGATGCTGGAAGGGCGCACGCGTCAGGGGTGTGATCTGGTCAGAGGGCTCAGGGAAGCTTGCCTGAGGATTTGGACTCATTCCTGTAGGAGTGTCTGCTTGCAGAGCAGCATGGTGAGTTCTAGGAAAATTACCCCGTATGCTGTGTTGTGGCTGCATGTCATGGATCCTGCCCAGGGCACCATATGTCGAAGAAACCATTACATAAGAACAAGAAAGCCAGAGTGAGAGGGAGGTAGGGGACTGGGTGCTGCCACGGAGGCTCAGTCTCTACGATGGCAGAGACCTTCCTTGTGGGCCGGGCAGAAGCCCAAGGAGCTAATACCAAAAGGAATTTTCTAATAACTGTAGCCATCTGCAAGGAGGAAGGGCATGTCCCATCTCCAAACTGCCCCAGTTGATGTCAGTGACCTTCCACACGCTGTAGCAAAGAAAGGTTTCCTGGATCCTGTGGACCCTCCAAGGAGACAGCACTTTAGCTCCCACTTGGCAGCTGGAGTCTGGGACTCTGTGGGGCATGGCATAAGGGAAGGCCCCGGCAGGTATAGGTGAGGCGAGGATAGCACCAGAGGAGGAGACCACCCTCAGTCACCTGCTGCTCCCCCACTGCACCACCCTTCTGCTGCCCTTGGGTAGGGGGAGACCTTTGCAAGCAGTGAGCATCTAGCCAGCCAGCCTGACAAGCTAAGGTTGTGGAAATGAACCAGTGGATCACTGTATATATGGTATACTTGGGAATTCATGCCTACAGCTTAAGGCTAATGGACTAATAATGGGTCCTGTCTCCTGACCAATGTTAGCTGACTGGTAAGTGCCACCTGGAGCACAGGGTCAAGAAAGAAAGAGCCTGGAATCCACAAGGAAGAATATTACAATAGACTGGTGATGTCGGCCTTCACCCTAGTGTGATTGTGATGAAAAAATGAGACATATATATGAAAATGTTTTGTAAAGTATAAAGTCCTGCCCTAATTATGGAAGCTACCAGTTTTAGTAGTTCACAAGAACCTTTAGGCTAGATACTATTAGTTGCCCCCATTTATACTTAGGAAACCAAGGCATAGGAAAAATAATGTAAGTTGCCCAAGGTTGCACAGCTAACAAGCAGAAGTTCTGCTTGTTAGCTGTGCACCCTTGGGCAATACAGTCTAGGTCTTTGTAACTACAAAGAAAATGCTCTTTTATTTTGTTGGAGAATGTGGGGGATTATGATTATACTTACTACTGTTAATAGATAAACTATTCTGTTTCGTGGTGGCACATCCCCAACGCCCCAGCTTAGAGGCTAATAGATGTGCTTGTGGTCGTTTTTCAGTCCCTGAAAGGTTGGAACTTGCCTTCTACGGAGCTGGTCAGTTTTGCCTGCTTTTCTCTTTATCCACTCACAGCTGCTATACCTAGCAATATAATGGCCCTGTTTCATGCGCAGCTCACCAAGCCTCAGTGAACACTCTCTACATGATTTCCTACATGATTGGTTACACATCTACCAAACTGAGATTTTCGGGACCCTTGGTGAATTTCCCTTTTGGTGCAGAAGTATGATTCACCTCAGCAATTTTCCTTTCTTGAGGAATGACTATTTTTCTAGAACCATTTTAGACACCAAGATCTGGGACGAAATATGCAGGTGTGTGTGGTGGAGACTGTTAGCTGTGATGATTACCCTCACGCAGTGGTGGGCAGTTGGCAAAACACTGTCATGTGGATTTTCTCTTCAAGCTTCAGTTTTGTCATCTACAAAGTGGAAGTAATGACAATAATAATATAGTCCAGTCTCGTCTCATGAAAGAGTTAGGCTATAATAAAGTCACCACTTACAGTGAAAATAACATAAAGTCAGAATCACCCTTGACAATTGCCCATGGAATTTAAAGACAAACCACCTCTCAAAAGTCCAGTTTAGGCCGTTTTTCCGCCAGCGTGAAAAGTGATTACGTTTTCTTTGGTTGAAGTAATGGCAATGCCTTCTCAGTTAATGAAAACACTTCCCTTCTAAGAGTAGGCTCACTCAGAACCAGAGTGCTCATGCTGCTGGAGGCTAGAGAGAATGAGGTCCTCCAGGGATGTCATGGGGGTGCACAGCACACTGAGCATGGGGACAGGAGGCTCCCCAGCCTCCCCAGCCAGGATGTCTCTCTCCTTGACTGTGTGTCACTGAAGTAGACGTGATTCAGTCTCATTAGATCTCATTTTCTAACTTGCTTATTATGCACAATATCAAAACTTGAAAGTAACATATGATGAAACAAACACCAGGCTAGGTGATTACTGTTGGGCTCGACCTGTGCCCATGGGACCTTGGGTATCCAGACTTTGCAGATGAACATCTCACCTGGTTCCCAAATTCTCAAACTGCATTTTTTGACTCAGATCCACAGGACTCTCACGACCATATTAAAAATGAAAGTTTATGTATATGTTTATGTGTGTGTGTGTGTCTGTGTGCGCCCATTCCCACTTCTGCTTTCCTAGCCCAGACTAGCACCATCTCTGCCTGCACCATTGTGATGCTCTCCTCCCTGGCCTCCACCCTTCCTCTTGGCCTCCTAATCCATTTTTCACTTGACTGCAAGAGACTTTTCCAAACGCAACCTGGTGTTGCCATCTTCTTGTAGAAAAAACTTGCATGTCGTTTGTGTGTATGAAATATACACAAAAAGATCTGGAAGGATACATACTGAACCTGCAAGAGCTGGATGGGGCTCTATAGGGGAACTTTGACAGTCTATTCCACACAGGAACTGCTGCTTAAAGAATATTTTCACTGTATTACCTGCATAAATATAACATCTAATAAATACATTAAAAAGGAAAAAAAACACTTGCTTTTCCAAATGCTTCTGGGGGAAAGACAAAGCCCTTATCTATCCCTGCCCATCTCCCATCCCCAGCAGACTTCTTATCCTTCTCTGTGCACCACACACACTGCTCTTTCAGTCCCTCTTGTGTTTCATGTTTGCCTTGCCACAGGGCCTTTGCACGTCCTTGCTTTCTCCTCTGTCTGGAATGTTCTCCTCTTTCTACTGAGTTAACTCCTAATCCAGTTTCCTCAGGGAAGCCTTGCTGACTGGATCAGATCCCTCCTGATCCTACCTGAAAGAAGGGGACTCTCTTTGTCCAGTGTGCCTTCCTTTTATGCACCTGCTGCTGTAGCTGTTAGCTATTTTTATTTATTTATGATGCTAGATTAAAGTCTATGTTTCCCTCTGCCACACACTTCCCTATAAGCTCTATGAGATCGGGGCCCTTGTCCAACCTCCTCACCATTGTCTCCTTAGCGCCTCACACAGAGCCTGGCTTGCGCTTGTGCTCACTACACATTTAAGTGGGTGGACGGACAGACAGAATGGACGGGTGGATGGATGCGTGGTGTGAGAGACACAAATGAACATCATCAAATTATCAGTCAGGGTGGATTTTTCCCCCTAGTGATAAAACATTTTGGTACTTTGAAGAAAGTGTTATAATTGTTCTTTTAGAATGGAAGGGAAAAGTTACTGAAGATTCTATTTGCCCTTTAGATAATAGACATTCCAAAATATCTTGACTTTTTTTTCTCCCTGCTGTTTAAAAAATCTTTTAATGAGCTTTCACACCTGAAATAGCAAATGACCTTTTCTAGAGCCATCTATGGATAACAAAGGGTGATTGGACAGGTGGTATGGTTCTACCCTTGGAAAGGCAGGATCAGCCTTTTTAAACAATGGCTCCTGTCTAAAAGTGACCTTGCCCTTCTTAGGGAACAGGGCCCCATTCAGATTTCTAATTCCAACATCGTGGTGTTGAGACAACAGAATTATGGAGCTTACCCAGCCCCATTGCTGATTGTAATAGCAGGACTTGCCTGCTGTGGGTCCAATGACCTTAAGTCTCATGGTTGCTAAGTTGTCATGTTCCCTTCCATCCATAAGCAGTACCTTTAAATTTCATTGTTTTCTCATACAACTTGGTTTTGATGAGAAAGTTTTTTTAAATTTCAAATTGATATGAGAGTACAAATTTTTAGGTTACATGGTTTTCACTTCCAAGACAAAGTTCAAGTTGTAGAAGAGCCGTTCGCCCAGGGCGTGCTGAACACCCTCACTTTGTGCACATTAGGTGAGATCCCGCCAGTTGCTCTCCTTCCTCCTGCCAGTGGCCTCCCTCCTTTTCCCTCCTCTTTCTCCCTCCTCTCCCCTCCCCTTGCTAAGCTATATTTGAAATTGCACATGAACTTTATGGCCACCCTGTATATTGGTTTCATATTAGTATTGAGTACGTTGTACATTAGATATTTTTTTCCCACTCTTGAGATGCTTTACTTGAGAAGAATGTGTTTCAACGCTATCCACGAAAACATAAAAAATGTAAAGTTTCATGTTGAGACTTGAGATACTTTACTAAGAGGAACGTGTTTCAACTCTATCCACATAACATAAAAGATGTAAAGTCTCCATCTTTTCTTATAGATGAGAAAGTCTTTTAATGAGCTTTCACACCTGAAGTAACAAATGACCTTTTCTAGAGCCACTTATACAAAACAAAAGGTAAAAGGTAGGTTTCTCAAAACAGCAGCCTACTGGATAGGGGCTAAGATTAGGTCCTCCTCATTGAAGTTTGACTTGTGGGGTGCTGGAATGAGTGGTTCTCACCCTATGACAGGGGACATGTCCTCTAAATGAAAACAAAACCATCCTTCTCTCTGCCTCTCTCACAGGAAGATGATTCTGAGATTAAGTGAAAGTGGATAGGTAATAACATTTTATTCTTGAGACTCCAGTCCAGCTTGTTCCTTGCTCCAAGTCCTTCTGTCACCCCCACCTAGCAGCTCAAATGTCAGGAGCTCCAGTTCTGGTCCAGACTTCTTTTAGGTCTTGTTGCAGGTGATTCTCTTGCATCCTACTCACCTCGGCCAAACCAGACTTGCCTCTAAGTGAACATGTCCCTTACACGCTAACCTCGGTTTCTGTGCTTTCCCTCTAGCCATATTCCACCCCTCCACCTCCATTGCTCCTGGTCAGAATCCTGTCCCTTCTTTAAGGCTTCTGCCAACATTCTGCTTCTGTAGGAATTCTTCCTTGATCATCGTAGGTAGACTTTAACCTTTGGCTCTTGTAAATACTTATACTGTGGAAGTTATCTGCACAGATTTCAAGGCACTGTGTTACAGTGTTGTGTATTTTTTCCCTTTCTTATATACTTGTCTGATATTTGTATGGTTTGTTGAGGCCAGGGACTATCTCTTTTATCTTTGTCTCTCCTGGAGTTCTCTGGGCATAGTAAGCCCTCAATAATCATTTGTTGGATGAATGAGTAAATAAAAACAATGCAACTCATATCCTCAAACTCATGAAGAAAAAACATTTATCCAGTCATCTAAACTCCTTTGTTTAAGATAACTTTTGTTAGAAAGAAGTATGGAGAATTCTGAAAGAACTAAAAGTGGACCTTCCGTTTGATTCTGCAGTCGCATTACTAGATATCTACCCAGAAGAAAAATAGTCATCTTACCACAAGGACATTTGCACTCAAATGTTTACTGCAGCTCAATTCACAATTGCCAAGACATGGAGTCAATCCAAGTGCCCATCAACTCATGAATGGATTAACAATCTGTGGCATATGTATACCATGGAGTACTATTCAGCTGTAAGAAAAGATGGAGACTTTACATCTTTTATGTTTGCCTGAATGGAGTTGAAACACATTCTTCTTAGTAAAGTATCACAAGAATGGAAAAACAAGTATCC
>CAUYRH010078725.1:0-14503 GCA_963574655.1 Perodicticus potto
CCCAACTTGCAGGTAGAGAATATATGCAGTTTTTATACAGTTTTATGCCTGGCAGGAGAGTGCTGCGGCACCCTAGTGGGGGAAGGAGGTTCAGTTTTTAGAGGATCTCTCCCGTGGGGTAGAGTGGGAAGACATCTGAACTCTACTTGCTTGTTTATATGGAGGTATGGCGTATACTGCAAGCGGCTCTCATGGGGGAGGGGACTCCCGTCCACTTGGTAATGTGCTCTGTACCTTTTATTTGTATCCTTGGGGTCGCAGGTCGCTCCAGCAGGGATGATGTGCGTTCTTCGACCTTCTCTTTTGGCTCAGTTCTAAACCGTCGGCTTTCCTGCTAAAATTCTGTCCTTTAACTCTCCTTCTGAACAGGAGCGTGTGCAGAAAGCTGGCTACAGACCACCATCTTGGCCTCTTTTTCTTTTTTTTTTGAGACAGAGTTTCACTATGTCACCCTCGGTAGAGTGCTGTGGCGTCACAGTTCACAGCAACCTCCAACTCTTGGGCTCAAGTGATTCTCTTGCCTCAGCCTCCCAAGTAGCTGAGACTTACAGGCCCCTGCCACAGTGCCCAGCTATTTTTAGAGATGAGGTCTCACTCTGGCTCAGGGTGGTCTCGAACCTGTGAGCTCAGGCAGTCCACCCACCTCAGCCTCCCAGAGTGCTGAGATTACAGGCGTGAGCCACCGTACCTGATCTGCAACCTCAAACTCTTGGACTCAAGAGACCCTTTGTCCTTAGCCTCCAAAGAAGCTGGGATTATAGACACCTGCTACATGCCTGGCCAGTTTTTCTATTTTTAGTAGAGATGGGGTCTCACTCTTGCTTAGGCTAGTCTCAATCTCCTGAGCTCAAGCAATCCATCCACTTTAGCCTCCCAGGGTGCTAGAGTGCTAGGATTACAGGCATGAGCCACCACACCAAGCTCTTTATTTTTGAGAAAGGATCTGCTGCTGACCAGGCTGTAATGTAGTGGACAGAATCATAGCTCATGGCAACCTTGAACTCCTGGACTCAGACTATCCTCCTGGGCTTAGCAGATCTTCTTTTCTCAGCCTGCTAAGTAGGAAGAACTATAGGAGTGCACCAGTACACCTGTTTAACTATTTTTTTTTTTACACCTCCCGCCCAACCTGGTTAACTCTTTTATTTTTTGAAGAGATGGAGTCTTGCTACAAAAATTGAAAAAATTAGGCTCGGCACCTGTGGCTCAATGGGCTAAGGCGCCAGCCACATACACCTGAGCTGGCGGGTTCGAATCCAGCCCGGGACCGCCAAACAACAATGACGGCTGCAACCAAAATATGGCTGGGCGTTGTGGCGGGCGCCTGTAGTCCCAGCTACTTGGGAGGCAGAGGCAGGAGACTCACTTGAGCCCAGAAGTTGGAGGTGGTTGTGAGCCGTGATGCCATGACACTCTATCCAGGGTGACAGCTTGAGGCTCTGTCTCAAAAAAAAAAAATTGAAAAAAATTAGTTGAGTGTGGTGAAAGCTGCCTATAGTCTAAGCTATTCAGGAGGCTGAAGTTGCTGTGAGCCAGCTGATGCCATGGCACTCTAGCCTAGGCAACAGAGTTAAACTCTGTCTCAAAAAAAGGAAAGAAGAAAAGAAAATAGTATCCACGTATCTTTCTGGCTTCACTAAGGGGTTACATATGGATCAGTGTAATCCCTGAACCAAAGAAAGACAGAAAAAGGACAGAATATGTCATTTGGAGACTACAAAAGGACGAAACAAACTTGGGGACATGTATGGACATAAGGATACATGCACTAGCTCTAGCTCTGGGTGTAGGCAGTTCTATTCACAATACTCAGAAAGTCAGCTTGGCTTGGCACCTGTAGCTCAGTGGTTAGGGTGACGGCTACATACACCACGGCTGGTGGGTTGGAATCTGGCCTGGGCCTACCAAATAACAACAATAACAAAATAGCCGGGCATTGTGGTGGGTACCTGTAGTCCCAGCTACTTGGAAGGCTGAGGCAGGAGAATCACTTAAGCCCAAGAGTTTGAGGTTGCTGTGAGCTGTGATGCCACAGCACTCTACTGAAGGTGACATAGTGAGACTCTGTCTCAAAAAAAGAAAGTTTTAGGAAAGAACAGTGGGATAAACAGGGCGCGATGGCTCCCTCTGGGAGGCTGCGGTGGGTAGATTGCTTGAGCTCAGGAGTTTGAGTCCAGCCTGAGCAAGAGTGAGACCTTGTCTCTACTAAAAATAGAAAAATTAGCCGGGTATTGTGGTATGTGCCTGTAGTAGTCCCAGCTACTCAAGAGGCTAAGGCTGGAGGATGGCTTGAGCCAGGAGTTTGAGGTTGCTGTGAGCTACGATTCCAGGCTACTCTACCCAGGGCTACAGAATGAGACTGTCTCAAAAAAAAAAAAAGAAAGAAAGAAAAGAAAAAAGGGCCTGTTAAACTACTAACAGACCTAAGTGATTTGTTATGTATATTGATAGCCGGAAAGTAGGTTTTGCATAGCCTTAGGCCTATTAACGAGTCACAAAGGACATCTCTAACTAAGGGATGGGTGATGAGAGACATGTCCAATCTCCTTTCCCATGGCTAGCAACTCAGATATAGGGATCCTCTTGGCCAAGACGGGGTCCGATCAGTCTCTGAGGGGGAGAGCCTTGAGATTCTACGTTAGTTCCCAAGTGTTTACTACATGCATTGTATGTATCAGCACGTTATTCCTTACTGTAGCGCTGTGAGGCAGGTGCAATTATTATCTCTGTTTCACATCGGAGGAAACTGAAGCACAGAGAGGTTAAATGTCTCGCCCAAGGTTCTTCTGCACTGGACTGCTGAAGAAACAGAATTGGGACTGCAAACCAGGCAGCACAGCTCCTGAACCTGTATTCCGTTATCAATGGTTTGTTTGTTTATTTATTTATTTTTGACTTTATTTTCTTTATTTATTTTTGAGAAAGAGTCTCACTCTGTCACCCTCGGTAGAGTGCTGTGGCATTACAGCTCACAGCAGCCTCCAGCTCTTGGGCTTAAGTGATTCTCTTACCTCAGCCTCCCAAGTAGCTGGGACTATAGGTACCTGCAACAACACTCAACTATTTTTTGTTTGCAGTTTGGCCGGGGCCGGGTTTGAACCCACCACCTTCTTTTTTTTTTTTTTTTGAGACAGAGCCTCAAGCTGTCACCCTGGGTAGATGCACTGGCATCACAGCTCATAGCAACCTCCAACTCCTGGGCTCAAAGCAATTCTCCTGCCTCCGCCTCCCAAGTAGCTGGGACTACAGTCACATGCCAGAACGCCTGGCTACTTTTTGGTTGCAGCTGTTATTGTTGTTTGGTGGGCCCAGGCTGGATTCGAACTCGCCAGCTCAGGTGTATGTGGCTGGCACCTTAGTCACTTGAGCCACAGGCGCCAAGCCTCCCACCACCTTCTGTATATGGGGCTGGCACCCTACTCACTGAGTCACAGGTGCCGCCCACCAAAGGCAGCTTTCTGATGAAAATCCGGGAGTTTGCTTTGTTTTAATCTGATGGTATATACTCTCCAAAGCTATAAGAAATCCATATTCAAGGGTGGCGCCTGTAGCTCAACTCCATAGTCAAGGGCGCCGGCCCCATATACCGAGGGTGGCGGGTTTGAACCTGACCCTAGCCAAACTGCAACAAAAAAATTAGCCAAGGCGGTGCCTGTGGCTCAGTGAGTAGGGTGCCGGCCCCAAATACCAAGACTGGTGGGTTTAAACCTGGCACTGGCCAAACTGGTAAAAAAAATAGCTGGGTGTTGTAGCAGGTGCCTGTAGTCCTAGCTACTTGGGAGGCTGAGGCAAAAGACTCACCTAAGCCCAAGAGCTGGAGGTTGTTGTGAGCTGTGACGCCACAGCACTTTACCAAGGGTGACAAAGTGAGACTCTGTCTTTAACAACAACAACAACAAAAATAACTGGGCGTTGTGGCAGGCACTTGTAGTCCCAGCTACTTGGGAGGTTGAGGCAAGAGAATCACCTAAACCCAAGAGCTAGAGGTTGCTGTGAGCTGTGATGCCATAGCACTCTACTGAGGGTGCAAAGTGAGACTCTATCTCTAAAAAAAAAGAAAGAAATCCATATTCAAGAGAACTTGTCAGTCCTCTCTGTGGCTTTTCTTGAAGGACAAACTTTGGACCTAGCAAGTTAAGAAACCCACTTTCTGAGATAAGCAAAAGAAAATAATCATTGTCAATGGAAGACAGAAGTCTTGGCTCAGTGCCTGTAGCACAGCGGTTATGGTGCCAGCCATATGCATGGAGGGTGGCAGGTTCAAATCCGACCTGGGCCAGCTAAACCATAATGACAACTATAACAACAACAACAAAAATATATAGCCAGGCGTTATTGTGGGTGCCTGTAGTCCCAGCTACTTGGGAGGCTGAGGCAAGAGAATTGCTTAAGCCTAAGAGTTTGAGGTTGCTGTGAGCTATGACAACACAGCACTCTACCGAGGGCAACAAAGTGAGACTCTGTCTCAAAAAAAAGACAAAAGTCTTACAGTAGCAAATTGGAGCCAATTGGCAAACAAAGTTGGTCATTTTTGTGGCATACAGCAATTTAATGTAATCACTATAATTATTACTGATAACATACATTAAGACATATCAACATTGTATAATATTGGAACATATATTAACAACATGTATATATAAACACAATCCAAAGAAAATTAAACACCATTTCATATGACAATATTTCCTTTTTTTTGATAATAGAGCCTCAAGCTGTTGCTCTGTGTAGAGTGCTGTGGCATCACAGTTCACAGCAACCTCCAGCTCCTGGGCTTAAGTTATTCTCTTGTCTTGGCCTCCCAAGTAGCTGGGACTATAGGTGCCTGTTAGAATACCTGGCTAGTTTTTTTTTTTTTGGTTGTAGTTGTCATTTTTGTTTTGGTAGGCCTGGGCTAGGTTTGAACTTGCCAGCTCTGGTGTATGTGGCTAGCACCTTAGCCGCTTGAGCTACAGGTGCCAAGCCAATAATGTTTCTTATAAAGTTCTAACACACTAAGCCTAATGTCTCCCTTTGTTTTTCAGTGGTCCTAATATATAAAAAGCTAGTTTGATCTCGAAAAGCCCAAATTGAGGCTGGGCGTGGGGGCTCACACTTGTAATCCTGGCACTCAGGGAGGCCAAGGCAGGTGGATAGCCTGAGCTCACAGTTTCAATACTAGCCTGAGCAAGAGGGAGACCTCATCTCTAAAAATAGCCGAGCGTTGTGATGTCTTGTAGTCCTAGGAGTGATAGTGACAACTATCACTCTTAGTTTAATGAATGATTTGTGGTTCTATTTGAATAAATGTTCTAAGCCTTTGGTATTTATCAAACCTTACAAAATCAAAATTTTTAATTTGGGTTTTTTATTTTTTTTTAAACCGAGTCTCACTTTGTCACCCTCAGTAGAATTCTGTGCCTCACAGCAACCTTAAACTCTTGGGTTCAAGTATCCTTTTGCCTCAGCCTCCCAAGTAGCTGGGACTACAGGCACCCACCACAATGCCCAGCTATGTTTTAGAGATGGGGTCTTGCTGTAGCTCAGGCTGGTCTTGAACTGATGAGCTCAGGCAATCCACCCACCATGGCCTCCCAAGTGCTAGGATTACAGGTGGGAGCCACAGTGACTGACCTTATTTTATTTTATTTTTATTTATTTGAGACAGAGTATAACTTTGTCACCCTTGGTAGAGTGCCATGATATCATAGCTTACAGCAACCTCAAACTTTTGGTCTCAAGCAATCCTCTTCCTTCAGCCTCCCAAGTAGCTGGGACTACAGGCTACTGCCACATTGCCCAACTATTTTTATTTATTTATTCATTATTTTATTATTTTTATTTTTTTGAGACAGAGCCTCAAGCTGTCGCCCTGGGTAGAGTGCGGTAGAGTGCGGTGGCATCACAGCTCAGAGCAATCTCCAGCTCTTGGGCTCAAGTGATTCTCCTGCCTCTGCCTCCCAAGTAGCTGGGACTACAGGCGCCTACCACAACGCCCGGCTATTTTTTGGTTGCAGCCGTCATTGTTTGGCAGGCCCAGGCTGAATTAGAACCCGCCAGCTCAGGTGTATGTGGCTGGTGCCTTAGCCACTTGAGCCACAGGTGCCGAGCCCACCCAACTATTTTTAGAGACAGGATCTGGCTCTTGCTAGGTCTGGTGTCAAACTCATGAGCTCAGGCCGATCAGAATGCATGAGCCTCCATGCCTGACTTATTTTGTGTATGTATGTATGTATGTATGTATGTATGTATGTATGTATGTATTTATCTATGTATTTATTTTATACGGAGTCTTGCTCAACCGCCACAATGCCCAGCTATTTTATTTTATTTATTTATTTATTTTGATTGTAGTTGTTGTTATTTGGCAGGCAGGGGCTGGGTTCGAACCCACCAGCTCTGGTGTATGTGGCTGGTGCCCTACCTGCTGAGCTGCAGGCACAAAACCTAAAAGATAATCAATTATTGGGCCAGGCATGGTGGCTCACGCCTGTAATCCCAGCACTCTGGGAGGCTGAAGCAGGTGGATTGCCTGAGCTCAGGAGTTAGAGACCAGTCTGAGCCAGAATGAGACCCTGCCTTTAAAAATAGCCAGTCATTGGCTGGGCACCTGTAGCACAGTGGTTACGGCACCAGCCACATACACCAAAGTTAGTGGGTTCAAACCCAGCCCTGGCCAGCTAAACAACAATGGCAACTGCAACAAAAAAAAGCCAGATGAAGGGCGTTGCCTGTGGCTCAATGAGTAGGGCGCCGGCCCCATGTGCCAGAGGTGTCAGGTTCAAACCCAGCCCCGGCCAAAAAAAAAAAAAAATAGCCAGGTGATATGGCAGGCACTTGTAGTCCCAGCTACTTGGGAGGTTAAGGCAAGAGTAAGCCCAAAAGATTGAGTTTGCTGTGAGCTATCACACCACAGCACTGTACCAAGGGTGACAAAGTGAGACTCTGTCTCAAAATAAATAAATAAAAATAAAAAATAACAGATAATCCATTAGAGATATTTTCCATATTTTTGAAAGTGCATGTGATGAAAATAAGATGGAGTCTGTCAGGCGAGGACTGAGAAGACCCAGCTGGACTGGCCAGTTCAGGTCCTACGTCACCTCCACCTCACATCTTCCATCCTTGTTGTTTTGTAAATTTGACTTTAACCTAAAAGTGTATATCTTGAGTAGTTTAGCGCAATTGATTTAGAAGATTACTGAATTAGAAATCTCCTTTTAAACTATGGGTTATATCAATTATTATTTATTATGTGTTGTGGATTATGGTGGTTACTGTTGTTTAAGATAAGTGTTAATTACTATTGTTTAAGATAAAGGTTAGTGTTTCTTTTTTTTTTTTTTTTTTTTTGAGACAGAGCCTCAAGCTGTCACCCTGGAGAGAGTACTGTGGCATCACAGCTCACAGCAACTTCCATTTCCTGAGCTCAAGCGAGTCTCCTGCCTCCGCCTCCCAGGTAGCTGGAATCACAGGCGCCAGCCACAACGCCCGGCCATTTTTTTTGGTTGCAGCCGTCGTTGTTTGGCGGGCCTGGGCTGGATTCGAACCTGCTAGCTCAGGTGTACGTGGCTGGCATCTTAGCCCGTTGAGCCACAGGCGCCCAGCCTAAGATAAAGGTTAGCAAGGTTGGTTCTTGCTTTTTTTTTTTGAGACAGAGTTTCATTTTGTTGCCCTCGGTAGAGTGCTGTGGCATCACAGCACACAGCAATCTCCAGCTCTTGGGCTTAGGCGATTCTCTTGCCTCAGCCTCCTAAGTAGCTGGGACTATAGGCACCTGCCACAATGCCTGGCTATTTTTTTTGTTGTTGTTGCAGTTTGGCTGGGGCCGGGTTCAAACCCAGCACTCTGGATACATTTGATTGGTGCCCTACTCACTGAGCCACAGGCGCTGCCCAGTATGATTCTTGCTTTTAACTTTTATGTATAAAACTGTGATTTGGGGGCTTGGTACCTGTGGTTCAGTGGCTGGAGCACCAGCCACATACGCCAGAGCTGGCAGGTTCGAACCCAGCCCAGGCCTGCCAAAACAACAACGACAACTACAACAAAAAAATAGCCAGGCATTGTGATGGGCACCTGTAGTCCCAGCTACTTGGGAGGCTGAGGCAAGAGAATCGCTTAAGCCCAAGAGTTTGAGGTTGCTATGAGCTGTGATGCCACAGCACTCTACCCAGGGTGACAAAGTGAGACTCTGAGAAATAAAGCAAAACAAAAAAACTGTGATTTTGGAAATGGAAGAACATCTTAGGGAGGCTGATCCCTCTGTTCTCCAGAAGGTGGCCTTCTGACAGTTTGGTGGACCTATTCTTGTCTATACACATTGGCTGACAGTGGCAGGCAGTGAGACCCTTTTATCCGGTCACATTTAGGCAGTGAAATATCACAGGTACGTAACAGGTATAGACACACAAACAGATATACAGACAGAAGCAGAATTTATATTTGCCCGATTTTTTTTTTCCTCAGACAGAGTCTCACTATGTCACCCTTGGTAGAGTGCTGAGGCCTCATAGCAACCTAACCCCTGGGCTAAAGGGATTCTCTGGCCTCAGCCTCCCAAGTATTTGGGACTATAGGCTTTGGCTACGATGCCCAGCTGTGTTTAGAGACGAGGTCTCACTCTGGCTCAGGCTGGTCTGGAACCTTTGAGTTCAGGCAATCTACCCACCTTGGCCTCCCAGAGTGCTGGGATTACAGGTGTGAGCCACCATGCCCAGCCTCTCCAGCTTTTTTTATGCCTTTCATACCCGGGGCTAGGTATGAACCTGCGGCCTCCAGTATATGGGACTGGCGCTCTACTCCTTGAGCCACAGGCACTGCCCAGCCTTGCCAGTTTTTAAATATACATTTTTATTCAGACTATTAATCTTTTTTTTTTTTTCTTTTTTGAGACAGAGCCTCAAGCTGTCACTTTGGATAGAGTGCTGTGGCATCACAGCTCACAGCAACCTCCAATTCCTGGGCTCAAGCGAGTCTCTTGCTTCCACCTCCCAGGTAGCTGGGACTACAGGTGCCCACCACAACACCCGGCCATTTTTTGGTTGCAGCCGTAATTGTTGTTTGGCGGGCCCGGGCTGGATTTGAACCCACCAGCTGAGGTGTACGTGGCTGGCACCCTAGCCCGTTGAGCCACAGGCACCGACTATTAATCTTTTAATAACCTAATTTATCTTGGAAGTTTACTGAAGTTTTAGTTATTATTTTAAGGGGTTTTTTTTTGAGACAGAGTCTCAAGCTGTCACCCTGGGTACAGTGCTGTGGCGTCATAGCTCACAGCAGCCTCAAACTCTTGGGCTCAAGTGAGTCTCTTGCCTCAGTTTTTGTATTTTTAGTACAGATGGGGTCTTGATTTTGCTTTAGCTGGTCTCACACTTGTGAGCTCAAGCAATCCACTTGCCTGAACCTCCCAGAGTGCTAGGATTACAGGCGTGAGCCACCTTGCCAGACCTTAAGTTATTTATCTTATAATCATGTTTATACCCTGTAAATTAGATATTTAACATAGACCAGGGATTAAAATATAGTTTTAACTACTGCTTTTTTTTTTTTTTGCAGTTTTTGGCCAGGGCTAGGTTTGAACCCGCCACCTCCAGTATAAGGGGCCGGCACCCTACCCCTTTGAGCCACAGGAGCCACTCCCTTAACTACTGCTTTTAATCTCAAAAATCCTATCTAGGAAAAGCAAACCTAAGTATTTTAATAAAAGTTGTTATTTTAGACATATGAAAGTTGGAAATGAGATTACAAATACAGTAGATGTTTTTAGATTATCTTCTGTTTAAAAGTTTTTAATTAGATACTTTTTTTTCCAAATATGAGCTATTTATTATTAAACTTTGATATCAAAAGAAAGCATGAGACAATATTTTCCCAGCCTATTTTTTCCCTTTTGAATAATTGTGCATATAATAAGTGACTTTCATTTTGGTTATAGATGATTTTAAAAACTGAGTAAAACGTAAAAGTACCTCTTCATCCCCTCTGCTCCCCATCCTGTATCCTACTCTTCTCTGAAGATGTAAGTACTTTAAATGAATTTTTTTTTTTTTTTGAGACAGAGTCTCACTTTGTTATCCTTGGCAGGGTGCTTGCTGTTGCATCACAGCTCACAGCAACCTCAAACTTATGGGCGTAAGCGATTCTCCTGCCTCAGCCTCCCAAGTAGCTGGGACTACAGGCACCCACCACAACGCCCAACTATTTTTTTTGTTTGTTTGTTTAGCAGCCCCAGGCTGGGTTCAAACCTGCCAGCCCGGTGTAGGTGGCCGGCACCCTAACCACCGAGCTACAGGCACCAAGCCAATACTGTAAATGATTTGATGTGCCACTTTCCAGCCCTTTATCTATGTGTTAACATTCATATAAATAAAACCTGATAGGAAGATAAAAGTACATGCTGAAGGGCACTGTAAACCAGGATCCCTCCCTAAAAATGTTTTTTATAGAATTTAGTGTTTTTAGAAAGGCATACAAATAAAAATACCAATACTTATTTGGATTTCCTTATACTTATGGTTTTAACATGGGTTTTAATCTTAAACAATAAGATACTATTTAATATGCACTATAAGCCCTTCAGTGCGTAGGATCTTTTTTAGAACCTAATCCAGGCTTATATGTATATATCTCAATTGTTTCTTTCTTTCTTTCTTTTTTTTTTTTTTGTAGAGACAGAGTCTCACTTTATCACCCTCAGTAGAGTGCCGTGGCATCACAGCTCACAGCAACCTCCAACTCTTGGGTTCAAGTGATTCTCTTGCCTCAGCCTCTCAAGTAGCTGGGACTACAGGCACCCACCACAATACCCAGCTATGTTTTGGTTGTAGTTGTCATTTCTTTTTTTTTTTTTTTGAGACAGGGCCTCAAGCTGTCACTCTGGATAGAGTGCTGTGGCATCACAGCTCACAGCAACCTCCAATTTCTGGGCTCAAGCAAGTCTCCTGCGTCTGCCTCCCAAGTAGCTGGGACTATAGGCGCCCGCCACAACGCCTGGCCATTTTTTTTTTTTTTAGGTTGCAGCCACCATTGTTGTTTGGTGGGCCCGGGCTGTATTCGAACCCGCCAGCTCAGGTGTACATGGCTGGCGCCTTAGCCCATTGAGCCACAGGTGTGGAGCCTTTATTTACTTTTTAGACATGAAGTCTCATTCTGTTGCCCAGGTTGGAGTGTGGTGGTGCTATACCCCCAAACTTCTGGGCATAAGCAATCCTCCTGCTTTAGTCTCCCAAGTTGCTGGGAACTATAAGCATGTGCCATCATTTCCAGCTAATTTTTCTTATTTAGAGACAGGGTCTCACAATGTTGCCCTGGCTGGTCTTGAATTCCTGGCCTCAAATGATCCTCTCACCTTGACCTTCTTAGTTTCTGGGATTATAGGTACGAGCTGCTGCACCCTACCAATATTTTTAAAAATATTAACAAGGCATGTGGAGGGGCTCACACCTGTAACCCCAGAACTCTGGGAGACCGAAGTGGGCAGATGACTTGAGTTCAGGAGTTGGAGACCCGCCTGAGCAAGAGTGAGACCCCTGTCTCTACTAAAAATAAATAAAAAAATTAGATGGGTGTTATTGTAGTGGGTGCCTACAGTCCCAAGTACTCAGGAAGCTTGAGGCATGAGGATCACTTGAACCCAAGAGTTTTTGCTATGAGCTGCAATGATGCCATGGCACTGAACCCCAGGGCAATAGCATGAGACTCTGTCTCCAAAAAAAAAAAAAAAAAACAAAGAATATATTCATATTGTTTAGTAAATGGCTTTATTTGCATGAATATTTTAGACTTTATGACCATTACTAAGTGATGATCTATATAAGGCATTTACACCAGATTTTGCCCCACTGGGAACTAAGTGTGTAAGATTTCTATGAGAATAATTTGAATTTCAAAAGCTTCCTTTCTTGCTAAAGTAAATTTCATTTTCCATCACATTTTCAAGCCAATATAATGCAGTCCTTTTTAAATTTCTACAGAGTGTATGATGGAGAAAAATCCTGCCGACCAGGAGCTTTCTAAATGGTGACTATGGAGCGATGCCAAAGAAATTGAATGGTGCGGCTAGGCGCCTGTGGCTCAACCGGCTAAGGCGCCAGCCATGTACACCTGGGCTGGCAGGTTCGAATCCAACCCTGGCCCACCAAACAACAATGACGGCTGCAACCAAAAAATGGCTGGGCGTTGTGGTGGGTGCCTGTAGTCCCAGCTACTTGGGAGGCGGAGGCAGGAGACTCGCTTGAGCCCAGGAATTGGAGGTTGCCGTGAGCTGTGATGCCACAGCACTCTATCCAGGGTGACAGCCTGAGGCTCTGTCTCAAAAAAAAAAAAAAGAAATTGAATGGTGCCAAATGCGGAATCCTCAGGTTGCTGGGACTATAAGAATTCTCTGCACCAAAGGAAATTCATTGGGAACTGAATTTCATATGCACACGTTCATGACTTTTGCGTTTCCATGAAGATGGCATCAAAACTGACACGTAAGGAGGCTTTGGTGTTGGCATTTCTGACAAATAACACACTCCTAAGGGGCAGAGTCCTTCTTCCTCAGCACTGGCCCTGACGAGTAAGTACTTCCTTCTCCTGGATGGCTCTGGCTTAGAGACTCTTCCTCCAGTATTTGTGGTTCCTATTCTTGCTCTAGGACAAAGATCGTCTCTGATTTGACAACATAATACCTCTCAAGAGTTCTACAGAGAAGCTTGGGGTGGGGACTGAAAATCTGCATTTCAGACAAGTGCACAGAGATGCTGAGGCTGCTGGTCACAGGTTCTTACTTGGAGAAGCCCTGCTCTTATATGAACTTAATAGAGATTCTCCTGTATTAAGATTTTTAGCCAGGTTGTGGTGGTTTGTGCCTATAATCCCAGCAACTCTGGAGGTTGGGGTGAGAGGATCACTTGAGGCCAGGAGTTTGAGACCAGACATTCCATCTTGCCACCTTGTTGATTCAACAGGCCTGAACTACAGCAATTCCTTCACTCAGCTGGAGGGCAGGCACTGAGAACATTCCCCACGGGTTTCCCTGGGTGGTGACCTGATTTCCTTTTCACCTCTAAGGCCTCCTGTGGGCCTGGGAGCTGGGAGGGGGCAGGGTGCTGGTCAGCATGTGCTCGGGACCCCGGACTCTGACTCCGGCTGCATACCCTACTTGGAGCCAATCGAGCCTCGGCGGCTATACCTACAAGGCCTCCTTTGGCCCCTTAATTAGATACTTTCAAAACTCCACATCCCAAACAAAATATATTGACTTTCTAGGGATCAAAGTGCCCCTTAAAGTTCAGCCAAACTATAGGGAGAAAAGGTCACTGTTCCACAAAGCTTTTTTTTTTGCAGTTTTTGGCTAGGGCTGGGTTTGAACCTGCCACCTCAAGCATATGGTGCCAGCGCTCTACTCCTTTGAGCCACAGGCACCACTAGTTCCACAAAGCTTTGCTGAAAATTCACTAACATGAAGCAGACTAATTAAGAGGACAAAAAATTACAGGTTTATATATGAGTGCCTTCAGAATGAACACTGAAAGATATTAGGCAAATTATCTATTATTATCTATTTTTATGCTGAGGGTCAACAAAGTATGGGCAGCTGTGTAGAAATGTGATTGAACTAATGCTAACAGGCTGGGTGGGGAATCCAACCAGGCCTTTTTTTTTTTTTTTTTAATTGTCACCGTGGCGTCACAGCTCACAGCAACCTCAAACTCTTGGGCTTAAGTGATTCTCTTGCCTCAGCTTCCCACGTAGCTAGGACTACAGGTGCCCACCACAACTCCTGGCTAGTTTTTAGAGATGGGGTTTTGCTCTTGCTCAGGCTGGTCTTGAACCTGTGAGCTCAGGCAGTCCACCTGCCTCAGCCTCCCAGAGTGCTGGGATTATAGGAGTGAGCCACTGTGCCCCACCTTCAAATAAGTCGTTTTTAAAAAAAAAATTAATGTTTACATTTTAGTTAAAAATGGCTGGATCTCCAGCCAGTATCCATTTAGTTTCAGATATTGTAAACAATGAGTTTTATTCGAAGCATCAGAAAAGAAGGCTAGCAGAAAATTAAAGAGATAGCTCAAGAGACATTTAAACTCTATTCTGGCAGGTTGACCTCTGAATTTTCCTTGATATAATTTGTGCACCAGCCTGAGCAAGAGCAAGACCCTGTCTCTAAAAAAAAAATAGATGGGCATTGTGGAAGGCGCCTGTAGTCCCAGCTACTGGGGAGGTTGAGGCAAGAGAATCGCTAAAGCGCAACAGTTTGAGGTTACTGTGAGCTGTGACACCATGGCAGTCTACTGAGGTTGACAAAGTGAGACTCTGTCTCAAAAAAAAAAGAAATTAGGATCCCAAATAACAAATCTTAGGAAAAGAACCAGGTCAGAATAAACCAAGGACCCTCAACCAAAAATGGGAGGTGTGGGGTGGTGCCTGTGGCTCATCGAGTAGGGCGCCGGCCCCATATACCGAAGGTGGCGGGTTCAAACCTGGCCTTGGCCGAACTGCAAAACAGAAAATAGCCGGGTGTTGTGGCGGGCGCCTGTGG
>CAUYRH010078728.1:0-37118 GCA_963574655.1 Perodicticus potto
CTCGAATTTATTTGAGTTTTTCTCTTATGTGAGTGTTTATTAGATCATCTACTGGCTTCACATTAGAATTGAGTACATTGGATTCTTGCTTCTCCATTCTTGTGATACTTTACTAAGAAGAATATGTTCCAACTCCGTCTAGGTTAATACAAAAGATGTAAAGTCTCCATCTTTTTAAATCATTTGTCATGATGTTGGCTGTTGACTGTGGGTTTATCATATATGGCTTTTATTATTCTGAGATATGTTCTTTCTACACCTAGTTTGTTGCGGGTTTTTATCATGAAAGGATACTGGACTTGTTGAGTACTATTTCTGCGTCTATGGAGAGAATCATTTGGTCTTTGTTTTTGTTTTTGTTTGTGTGGTGAATCACATTTATTGATTGTTGAACCATCCTGGCATTCCTGGCATGAGGCCCATTTGGTCCTGGTAGATTTACTTTTGATCTGCTGTTAAATTTGGGATGCTAGTATTTTATTGAGAATTTTTGCATCTGTATTCGTAAGGTATATTGGTTGGTAGTTTTCTTTTCTTGTTGTGTCAAGAAAAGAAAGAAAAGAGACTTTGGTATCAAGATGATACTGGCTTCATAGAATGAATTGGGGAGGATTTCCTCCTCAATATTATGGAATAATTTCTATATTATGGGTATCAGGTCTTCTCTGTAGATCTGACAGAATTCAGCAGTGAATTCATCTGGTCTGGGGCTTTTTTGTTGTTGTTGTGGGACGTTTTTTATTATTTTTTGAATCTTACTGTTTCGTTTTTTTTTTTGTTGTTGTTGTTTAGCAGGCCCTATCCAGGTTTGAACCCACCACCCCTAGTGCAAAGAGCCAGCGCTCTAACCATTGAGCTATGGGCGCCCAGCCAATCTCACTATTTGTTATTGGTCTGTTCAGGAGTTCTGTAATATTTCTTCCTGGTTGAGTCTTGGGAAGTTGTTTGTTTCCATGAACTTGCCCATTGTACCTAGTTTATGTGTGTAGAGATTTACATACTACTCTTGAATGATGTTTTGTATTTCTGCAGTGTCAGTTTTAATGTCACTATTTTCGTTTCTCATTGAGCTTATTCAAACCCTTTCTCTTCCATTCTTGGGTAGTCTAGCAAGAAGCCTATTGATTTTGTCTTTTCAAAAAACCAACTTTTAGTTTCATTAACCCTTTGTATGTTTTTACTTTTCAGTTCATTTAGTTTTGCTGTAACCTTTGTTATTTCTTTTCTTCTGCTGGCTTTGGTTTCATTTGTTCTTCCTTTTCTGGCTCTTGAGGTGTGACAAAGAACAATCTTTCTGTCTTTTTTTAATGTAGGCATTTAAGGCTATGAATTTTCCCCTGAGAAATGCTTTTGCTGTGTCTCAAAATTTTGATAGCTTGTGTCCTCTTTGTCATTCAGTTCAAAGAATAAAAAAGTTTCTGTTTTAAAACATGCATTGTAGTGTATTTAGGGGTAAAATATTTGATATCTATATTTTAAAATAATTTAGAAGTATAAAAATACAGAAAGTTTTAAGTTAAATGGAGTGATATATATATGTGGATGTTCATTATGTTATTCCATCAATTCTTTCTATATGTTTTAACATTTTCATGTTAAAAAAAGAAAAAGAAAAAACGTGACATATGGAAAGCACTTGCGATACAGTGAACATTCAACATGCAATAGCACTGTTATTATATAATGTGCAGAAAGACCATACCTATCCTACCCCCCAAAGATTAAGGCAGAACTTGAAATACATGCTTGGTCATTTGAGTCAGCAAGTAGCTTTTCTTGGCAAATTATGCTCTATAGCAGCATTAATTAATTCTCAAGGGCTCTACCATTTTAAATACCCTTTAAAAAAATTTTTTTTTAAATCTAAAATGTATTGATTAATTACTGTGACAGATATTTAATTTATTTTCCTATACATCTCAATAATTGTTTAATTTCATGACAGTTTATTTTTATCAACACTATTTTGTAAAATTCTTCTGAGGTTAAGAATTGTTTACTTAAACACTGAAAATCTTTCTTTATTCCAAGCATATATTTTGTTTCCAGGTAGATTGCATAGTACTGAACCCTGTTGGCCAGCAAGGGGCAGTAGGCAGCAAGGCTAACTTTGTCTTTGGGTTTGTGTTTTCCAATTTAACCAAAGCCAGGTTAGTATTAGTTAACAGTCCCTGAGCGCTTATTAAATGCTAGGCACTTGTCTAAATTATTATTGTATATGGTATCTCATCTAAACCTGAAAATATCTAGCCCTATGTGATAAGTACTAGTATTATCTTCATTTTATAGTGAGAAAACTTAGGCACAGTAGGTTGACTAACTTACCCCAGTTGGCTGCTGCTTCCCAAATTGTAAAATCCTGGTGCTCTAGATATAACTATTTACTAATAACCCACTTTCAAGTACAATTACTGTTCTGTGAATAAGGATATTATGAAATGATGATTCTAACTTTTAATTACATGGTAATAAAGATAATGAGGTCAGATTTCATCCAGATGCCATCTTTTAATCCACTATTCTTTAAAGTTTTTGATGGTATCATTAAAAGTTTTTGAGCACACAGATACACAATTACGTATGTATATCACTATTCATTCATATTAAAATGTAATTATAATAATAGCATATAATTATAACATATATTAATGTATAAAATATATTCTATAATATCTACAAAATAGGAATTAAAAAATAAAAAACTATTTTAAGAATTATATTAATCGTAATATTTCATTCAATTGTTGACCAATCTCAAAGCTAATATACATGTAGGTCAAAGTTAATTATAAATATTAATAATTGTGGTGGAAATCCACATTGCAAGTAGTCCTATGAATTTCCATTTTTTATTTGAGCTTCTCAGTTCTCACTAGATCATCATTATTTTTAACACCCTAGTGAATGTGATGAGAAGCTTGTAATAGAAGTTGAGAAATGTTAGTCCTCTTTCTGTTTTCTTTTCTTGTGCTTTCAATTTTACTAAGAATTCAAGTCCAGTTCTTTACAGAGATCTTTTTGATCATGTTTCCAAATTCATTTAACCAGGTGTGGGTAGACATTTGTAAATCCCAAGACACTAGAAGTGAAGGCATTAGGGCCATTGTCACCTTCAGTCTCTCTCCCCAGAGGAGGCACTCCCTTTCCCCTCACCCCAGGGCACCTCATACCTCTTATGTGACAGGTGACAGTTTGACTGACTGAGAGGTCTACTGTTATATATGGTAAAGCAAAATTCTCATATCAGTATATAAGTACATTTATTAAGGAAAGTAAATATTAAGTATAGGAAAGCAAAATTCTAATATTTTAGGTTCAAAGTACATAAAAGTAGAATTTTAATAGTTTTCACATCTTAGAAGATCAGCTTGGTCATCCACTTTGAATATCATTGTTGTAATCAATTGTACCATTTACCATTTTCAAAAGAACACTTCAAGGGTAAAATTTGCACATTATAGCAAGTTGAATCTATGTGTCTGCTGAGAAAGGCCAGCTGGCTGTACAGGCAAGACTATTCTGGGGCAGCAGTACTTTAGTGGAATAGACAAGGTCTGGGTCTCATGAGTATGTCTCTCAGCACTGTGAGCTGAGACATGTAATCTTGTCTGTACTTCCATGGGGATTAAATTCACCTAATCAGACTCAGATGGGCATGAATGCCAATTTGTACAATGAGAACTGTAACAGATAAACCAGGTACTGTGTTCACTGATCAAAGTGTTTTTTTTTCTCACTAGAAACAAAGCCTTATAAGTTATGAACTTAGCATGTTTGAGCTACAATAAGAGGTCAGGGATCTGGAGTGGAAGGAACAAGACCAAGAATGATAGGAGATGAGGCAGAGAGATAATTAGAGGCCAGATCATGTGGGTCCTTGAAGGCCATGTTAAAGAGTCTGGATTTTATTCTACAAGGTCAAAAGCTGTTAGGATACTTTAGGTAGGGAATATGATATGAATTACAATGCCACAGGATAATTCTGGATGCTGACTGGAGAATCAATCTTAACGGAGATTTTGTAAAAATTGTTAGTTAAGAAACAAGTAAAGAAGCTACTGCAGAAATTTTGACCAGGGTGGATGATGGCTTTGAACTAGGTAATGGGGTAAAGTTGGAAAAAGGACTGATTTAGGATATATATATATATATATTTATATTTTAGACAGGATTTCACTCTGTTGCCTGGGCTAGAGTGTACTGGCATCATCATAGCTCACTGCAACCTCAAACTCCTAGGTTCAAGTGATCCTCCTGTCTCAACCTCCCAAGTAACTAGGACTACTAGAGCACTACCCAGCTAATTTTTCTGGGTTTTTTTTTTAGAGGTGAGGTTTGGCTATATTGCCCAAGCTGGTCTCAGACTCCTGACCTCAAGCAATCCTCCTGCCTCCCAAAATGCTAATATTATAGGTATGAGCCACTATGCCCAGTCTCTTATTTGGGATTTTTTTTTTTTTTTTTATGGTAGAACAAATGAGACTTTGTGAGGGATTTGGCTATGTGATTCCACGTTTATCAAACAATCTTCCAATTGTAATTTTTCTTCTTCCCTCTAGAGAAGGAAAGACCAATCAGAAACACAGGTGTCTGATTTTCCTGCTAATTCTAGTTTTCTTTCCTGAGATTTCATACCTGTGTCTAAGAGGGTTGGGTCACCTTTTCACTGAGTGCCTAGACTATATCTTGAGACATTCTGAGCTGGTCTTAACCCTGTTTTGAACTGTGGGCTAAGAAGTAGAGGAAGAAGTTCTGAGCAACACAGAAGAAGAAAGCAGACCACAGTGAAAGCAGGGAAGGAAGGGAGAAAAAAAGCCCTGAACACATTCCAGTGCCCGCTCCAGCTGTTACCAAGACTCAGAAGAATTTCTCACTTTAGGATTCAAGGCACTTTCATTAGTCTTATATTTCAGACTACACTGGTAATGAAATAAAATATTCTTACTAAATGCATGTAGTTTTTGTGGAAAGTAGTATATTTAATTTCAAATTAGTATTTCAGAATGTGTCTTCTAGTTGTTAATATACTTTGTTAAGACTGCATTAAAGTCGATATATATTAGTGATCTAGAATATAGAGAAAACATCATTAATTGTATATGTTCTCAGGTTATACAGCCAGTATGGAATAATTATTAATCTTCAATATGCTACAAGGATATAGAATAAGCTGTTATTGAGAAAGATTTCTATTTATTGTTTAAAACCTGAAATGAGTTACCTTTGACTCATCTCTCCTGACACCTTCTCTGCAATCAGTCAGTGAGATCTTACAGCTACTCCCTTTTGCCCCACCCTCCTCCCATTCTAGCACTCCCTACCCTCTCTCTGCCAAGTCATCTCACACCTGGATCATGGCCACAGAACTTTTCATGGTATTCTCTCTGACTCTGCTTTTCTGTGGGGATGAGGGAAGAGAGGCAGGGAAGGACAAGGAGAGGGCAGAAATCACAAAAAGAAGGCACAGAGGTAGCTTTGGGAAATTGCTTCAATTTCAGTAAAGCAAGGGGCTGATGTTAGGAAATGGGAGACAAGTCTGGAAGGAAACTAATATAGTTTATGGGACGTCCTTAAATTTTGCTCTAGAAAGATTAGACTATTTGGTGGACAAAGGATTATTATTTCTGAGTTTTGAGCAGGGAGGGCCTCTTCTGCACCTTTGGGAACTCAACCTTGTGATTGTGTTTAGGATGGCTTAAGAAAGGATAGGATAGGGAGATAGTAGAGTGCTGGATAAAAAACAAGTTAATTGCAATAGGCAAGGTATTAAAAGCCTGAGCCAGGACAGTAGTGATGGAATATAAGCAAAAAAAAATGGAAGAGAGTGAAGACATATTGTTTAAATTTGATTTTATCTCTTTTCTGTAAAAACCTATAGAGGCTGCCTTTTGTTCATTACTTTATCAAATTCAATCTCTTGTGCAAGCCCTGTGTTATCTGATTCTATTCAGTCTGACCAGTTTGATTGCTCAGTACATGGTAAATCCTTTGGAGACAAGGAACACACCTTAATCTGCACTACAGATTTCTGTATATCTGCAGTGCTTGCCACTGTAGATATTTGCTGATTAATTGAACCAGAGTCAAAATCTCCTCAACTTCACAAAGGCTTCCAAATCCTTTTTTGTGGTTTTTCCAGCTTTCCTTGATTTACTAAGAGGCACTTGTCTTTGGTTCTGATTAAAGATTTAAAAATTTATGCTAATGCTTTAGCACATTATGAGCAAATTTTGTTAGCCATGATTGAATTTATACATACGTATGTATACGTCTCCTTCTAGCTTATAGGCTGCCACATGTCAGGGAAATAGGCCAAGATATATGGAATCAGAAATGTTTCTGAGGAGGCTGGGTGTAGTGGCTCACGCCTATAATCTTAGCACTCTGGAAGGCTGAGGCAGGTAGATTGCCTGAGCTCAGGAGGTCAGCCTGATCAAGAGTGAGACCCTGTCTCTTCTAAAAATAGAAAAACTAGAGGGTGTTGTGGTAGTGCCTGTAGTTCCAACTTCTCGGGAGGCTGAGACAAGAGGATCGTTTGAGCCTGAGTTTGAGGTTGCTGTGAGCTATGACACCATGACACTCTACCAGGGGTGACAAAGTGAGACTCTGTCTAAAAAAAGAAAGAAAGGAAAGATGAAGAGAGAGGGAGAGAAAGAGAAAGGAAGAAAGAAAAGAAAAGAAAAAGGAGGGCAGCGCCTATGGCTCAAAGGAGTAGGATGCCGGCCCCATACGCCAGAGGTGGTGGGTTCAAACCCAGCCCCGGCCAAAAACTGCAAAAAAAATAAATAAAATAAAATAAAATAAAGATTCTGGGGGGAAAATAATATATTAAAATTCTAATAGATAATAATTTCAGTAATTTTAACAGATAACTTTTATTCTTGTTTTGAGAGTAACCCTGAAGAGTAGTTGCATTGTAGCTTATTATTTAGTGCTTAGTAAATGGTCTTCTTTGATATATCTCTATCTTCATTTATATCTGCAAACACACACTGTTTTGTTTTGGTTTTGGTTTTGATTTTTTGAGACAGAGTCTCTGTCACCTGGTCTAGAGTATAGAGACGTCATCACAGCTCAAAGTAACCTGAAATTCCTAGGCTCATGCAATCCTCCTACTTCAGCCTCTTGAGTATCAGGTACTAAAAGTGAGTGCCCCCACACCCAGTTCATTTTTCTACTTTTTGTAGAGACAGGGTCTCACTATGTTACCCAGGTTGATCTCAAACTTGTGGCCTCAAGCAATCCTCCCAACTTGACCTCCCAAAATGCTAAGATTATAGGCATGAGCCACCATACCTGGCCTACAACTATACACTTTGGAAAGGCATATACTTTTCATCTAAAAGACAGACCATCAGGATCACTAACTAATAGAAAGGAGTGCTTTGTTGGTGATACTAGTTTGCAAACTGAGAAAGCACAGTCTCCAGCATGTGCCAAAGGTGTTCTTTCTTGAAGAAGGGAGAACAGGCTGGGTTTTATGCCTCCAAGGCCTGTATCACACAATAGCCATACCTAATCAGATTTGGGGGAAAGCTATACATATTTATGAGGGAGTCGAGCACATGTGCAGTGGGTAAATATATGTGTAACATACCTGGCATGTTCAATGTGGGGTAAGGTTTTGCATTTATATGAGGTGGGATGAGGTAGGTCGATCAAGATGGCGGACCAGAAAGATTGTTCAGCTGAGCTCTCCTAGACTGACTGGAGAAGGAGAGAACCCAGCATTACCTGGTATGGGAACCCAACTCAGAGTCATAGCTCAGGGAGCACAACGAGGAGCTCGTGAGCTAGATAAAGTGTATGATCCGGAGGAGGCAAATCTGATGAATTAGGCAAGTGATTGTGATCAGCTGGCATTGGTTGCCCCCAGCCTCCACAGAAGTCCAGGATGTGAGGAAGCCTTTCTGGAGTTTTCAGTAGTTGGGGGAAGCTGCATGTTGAGTGGAAAGCTTGGAAGTGTGGGTGGACTGGAACAGTATACAGCAACCAGATTTGAATGCCAGTTGGAGTGGACTTGCCATAGGTTAGGTGGCTGGTGAGGGACCCTACTGTGAAGGTCTCAGTGGCCAGGGGGCTGCCATTGTGGGAAGGTCATGAGAAGGTCTTAGCAAGGGCCTAAATAAAGCACAGCCATCTTAATTCTGCCTGGTAGGATCAGAACTCCACTCTTGGAACAGGCTGAGGGACTCCTAGCCTTGAAGGACAAATCAAGACTCCGGGTTAAGGGATGGAAAATAGTATTTCAAACAAATGGAAATCAGAAGAAAAGAGGGGTTACAAGTAGATTTAAAGCAACTAAAGTTAAGAAATACAAAGATGGGCACTTTACACTGGTTAAAGGAACATTAAAACAAGACATTTCAATTTTAAATATTTATGTACCCAACTTGAATGCACCCACATTTATGAAACAGACCTTGATGGGTCTTAGCAATATGATGTCTCATAACACCTAAATAGTTGGGGACTTTAACACTTCTGTGACAGAACTGGACAGATTCTCTAAACAGAAACTAAACAAAGATACAAAGGACTTAAAGGACTTGTTCTGTGACCCTAGAACAAATGGAATTAATAGACATACACAGAACACACCATCCCAAAATTAAGGAATATACATTTTTCTCATCAGCCCATGGTATGTACTCCAAAGTTGACCACATCCTAGGATACAAATCAAACCTTAGCATAAATAAAAGAATAGAAATTATAACTTGTATCTTTTCAGACCACAAGGCAATAAAGGTGGAACTCAACTCCAACAAAAATGTTCATCCCCTCACAAAGACATGGAAATTAAACAACCTTATGCTGAATGGTAGTTGAGTTCAAGAAGAGATAAAAGAGGAAATCATTAAATTCCTCAAACACAACAATGTTGAAGACACAAGTTACCAAAACCTGTGGGATACAGCAAGAGTAGTCTTAAGAGGGAAATTTATTGCATTAGATGCCTACATTCAAAAAAAAGAAAGAGAGCACATTAACAAACTCATGAACCATCTTATGGAATTGGAAAAAGAAGAAAAATCTAATCCCAAATTCAGCAGAAAAAAAGAAATAATCAAAATTGAATCAGAGATTAATGAAATTGAAAACAAAAGAATCATCCAGAAAATTAACAAAACAAAAAGTTGGTTTTTTGAAAAAATAAATAAAATCAATAAAGGTTTGGCCAGATTAACTAGAAACAGAAAAGTAAAATCTCTAATAGCCTTAATCAGAAATGATAAAGGGGAAATACCAATAGATGCCATAGAGATACAAGAATCATCTCTGAGTACTACAAGAAACTCTATGCCCAGAAATTTGACAATGTGGAGAAAATGGATCAATACCTAGAATCACACCCTCTCCCTAGACTTAATCAAAAAGAAATAAATCTCTTGAAGAGACCAATTTCAAGAACTGAGATCAAAGAGACGCTTAAAAAAAAATCTCCCAACAAAAAAGAAAGCCCTTTCCAGATGGCTTCACACCAGAATTCTATCAAACCTTCAAAGAAGAGCAAAAATTATTTTCCATACTGCAAAAATTATTCCAAAAAATTGAGAAGGAAGGAATCTTCCCCAACACATTCTATGAAGCAAACATCACTCTGATACCAAAACCAGGAAAAGACACAACTAAAAAGGAGAACTTCAAACCAATCTTACTAATGAATATAAATGCAAAAATTCTCAACAAAGTCCTAGCCAATAGATTACAGCTACACATTAAAAAAATCATTCATCAGGCGGTGCCTGTGGCTCAGGGTGTGGGGTGCTGGCCCCATATGCCAAGGGTGGCTGGTTCAAACTTGGCCCTGGCCAAACTGCAACAAGAAATAGCCAGTCCCAGCTACTCAGAAGGCTGAGGCAAGAGAATCACCTAAGCCCAGGAGTTGGAGGTTGCTGTGAACTGTGACACTACAGCACTCTACTGAGGGTGACAAAGTGAGACTCCATCTAAAAAAAAAATCAATCACAATCAAGTATGTTTCATCCTAAGGATGCAAGGCTGGTTTAACATACCCAAGTCTATAACCATAATTCACCATATCAACAGAAGCAAAAGCAAAGACCATATGATCCTCTCAACAGATGCAGAAAAAGCATTTGATAAAATTCAGCATCCTTTCCTAATTAGAACACTTAAGAATATAGGTATATTTCTGAATCTGATCAAAGCCATCTATAGTAAACACACAGCTAATATTATACCGAATGGAGTAAAACTGAAAGCCTTTCCACTCAGAACTGGCACTAGACAAGGTTGTTTTCTATCCCCACTAATTTAACATAGTGCCAGAATTTCCAGCCAATACAATCAGGCCAGAGAAGGAAATAAAGGGCATTCAGATGGGTGCAGAAGAGGTCAAACTCTAGCTCTTTGCTGACAATATGATCTTATACTTAGAGAACCCTAAAGACTCAATCACAAGACTCCTGGAAGTGATAAAAAAAAAAAAATACAGCTATGTTTCTGGATATAAAATCAATGTCTACAAATCAGTAGCTTTTGTATATGCCCATAACAGCCAAAATGAGAAGCTAATCAAGGACACAATTCCCTTCACAGTAGCTTCGAAAAAAAAAAAGAAAGAAATACCTAGGAATATACATAACAAAAGAGGTGAAGGACCCCTACAAAGAAAATTATGAAGATATTAACAAATGGAAGAACATACCATGCTCCTATCTGGGAAGAATCAACATTGTGAAAATGTCTATTCTACCAAAAGCAATCTACAGATTCAATGCAATCACCATTAAAATGCCATCATCATACTGTCAAGATTTGGAAAAAATAATTCTTCATTTTGTATGGAACCCAAAGAAATCCTGTAGAGCCAAACGCAATTCTTAGTAATAAAAACAAAGCCAGGGTCATCAGCATACCAGACTTCATGCCATACTATGAGCCCATAGTGATAATAACAGCATGGTATTGGCACAAAAAATGGAAACATTGACGTTTGGAACCAAATAGGAAACCATGAGATAAACTAATACCTTATAGCCACCTGATGTTTGATAAACCAAACAAGAACATACACTGGGGAAAAGAATCCCTATTCAATAAATGGCTGGGAGAACTGGATAACCACATGTAAAAGACTGAAACTGGACCCACACCTCACACCACTTACAAAAATTGATTCAAAGTGGATAAAAGATTTAAATCTAAGGCATGGAACAATAAAAGAAAGTGTGGGGAAAACACTTGAAGATATTGGCTTGGGGAAAAATTTTATGTAGAAGACCTCCATGGCATTTGCAACAATAACAAAAATAAACAAATGGGACTTAATTAAATTGAAAAGTTTCTGTACAGCTAAGGAAACAACAACCAAAGCAGTCTTCAAAAGGGGGAAAGGTATTTGAATATTATGAATCAGACACAAACTTGATAACAAGGATCTATAGAGAACTCAAATTAATCAACAAAAAAAGACCAAACAATCCCAAGTATCACTGGGCAATAGAGATGAATAGAACCTTCTCTAAAGAAGACAGACAAATGGCTAATAAACATATGAAAAAATGCTCATCAGAAAAACACAAATCAAAACTATCTTGAGATATCACCTAACCCCAGTGAGAATGGCCAACGTCACAAAGTGTCAAAGCTGAAGGTGCTCGGTTGTGGATGAGGAGAGAAGGGAACACTTTTATACTGCTGGTGAGACTGCAAACTAATACCCTTTTTAGAAGGAAGTATGGAGAATCCTCAAAGAACTCAAATTACACCTCCCATTGATCCTGCAATCCCATTACTAGGCATCTACCCAGAAGAAGAAAAAGTTCTTTTATCATAAGGACATTTGCTAGATAAACTAGACTGTTTATCACAGTTCAATTTACCATCACTAAAAATGTGGAAACAGCCTAAATGCCCACCAACCCAGGAATGGATTAACAAGCTGCAGTATATGTATATCATGGAATACTATTCAGCCATTAAAAAAGACAGAGACTTTACATCTTTTGTATTAACGTGGATGGAGGTGGAACACATTCTTTTTTTTTTTTTTGAGACAGAGTATCATTATGTCACCCTCAGTAGAGTGCCATGGTGTCACAGCTCACAGCATCCTCAAACTTTTGGGCTTAAGCAATTCTCTTGCCTCAGCCTCCCAAGTAGCTGGGACTACAGGCCCCTGTCACAATGTCCAGCTATATTTTTTTATCGCAGTTGTCGTTGTTTAGCTGGCCCAGGCTGGGTTCAAACCCACCAGCCTGGGTGTATGTGGCTGGTGCCCTACTCACTGAGCTACAGATGCTGCCCAACACATTGAATGCAGAAGCAAGAATCCAATGTACTCTATTCTAATATGAAGGCATCAGATGAGCTAATACAAGGGGTGTGGGTAGGGGAATGAGCAAGTGGAGAAAGGGGAGGAGGGCATGGGGGTCATGGTGTTTGGCACACCTCTTGGGGGCTGGACACAATTATAAGAGGGACTTTATCTAGTGCAGTCAGTGTAACCTATTTTTTTTGTGCCCTCAATGAATCCCAAACAACAAAAAATAAAATAAAAATAAATAAATGAGGTGAGATTTGGCTCCTTACATCAAAAGGTGAACCATAGGACACAAAGTCAATTTGTATGCAGCCTCTGTAAGGTGGCTGAAACTAGCTTAAGGTCTGTAATTGCTTCTCAGAAAGGAATGGTTGTAAGGCTGGTCCTCTGTCCAATAAGAGTTTTAGTGTTCTGGGTTATAAATAAGGCCAATAACTCCTATTGTTAGCAAGGTTAGACTGTAGGAATTTAGAGATTTACCATGGCGGCCAGGCCCTGAAATATGACCCATAGGTAATTTTGTATCCTTAACCTTAAGCATCTGTCTTAATTGATGAAGGGATGTCTATTTTGGTGTCTGGGATCATGAACCAAACTGTTCGCTATGATTACCTATGGGAAGGGAAATGGAATTGGAGAGGTGGGACGAAGGGGAGGAGATTGAACAAAAATCTTTCATTTTTTTTTCTGTATTCTTTCGTATTTTTTGTACTTGTGAGCATGTGTTCTTATGTTACTTTCATTATTTTAAAATACATGATTAAAATACAAATATTAAAATTTGGAATAAAAATTGTTATCTTATGGAATTTTGAGATCTAATGTCAATAGGATAAAAAGTGGGTGATGACTAAGTAAATTGCCCAAAGAGATAACAGACACAGCAAATATATTCCCAAATCATCCTGCCTCTCAACACATCAATCAGATAATTAAGCCAGATCAAGTCAACTTTTCTGCATTGAAAAATACTGTCTCATCCTGAGAGGCCCAAAGCTGTAGAACCTCATATTGCCTATCTTGGTATTTTTTCCTTACTCTTTGAGATGTCAGTGAATACGAGAAGCAGAATTTTCCCAGTCTGGTGAAGAAGAAGGCTACATGTGTTCTAGAACAATGACCTGCTAGATCCAACCACCAGCCTTGATCGTCACAAGCCTTGATCATCACTTCTGGAAAGTTGTGGAAATACAATTCAGCAATCTAGATCTATGTCATTTACTATATCTACATCGGACTAAGATATATCAATCCCAAGATTTACTACTGTTAATGTTAAAGTCTGACAAACTGCTTCATAGTTAATACATTCATTTTCTCAGCTTATTGTAGTCATGGTATTTATAACACTTTAAACACAGTTGAAATTAAAATGTAAAAGAAAAACCTTACTGCCTCTATCTACTGCCAGTAATAGCAGTAGCAACATTTTAAACTAGAAGGTAGATTTACTTACATGAAAATCCCAATGTTTCCCTGGGGTATATATAGACCTCATTCTTTTCTTCCTAGAAAGAAAAGAAATTTAAACTCAGTATATTCTTTTTTTTGATTTTCTTTTTTTTTGCAGTTTTTGGCTGGGGCTGGGTTTGAACCTGCCACCTTTGGTATATGGGGCCAGTACCCTCCTCCTTTGAGCCACAGGTGCCACCCTAACTCAGTATATTCTTAATATCATGTATAATAATCAGGTTAGAACCATGACTTTTCTTAGTGCCCACCCTAAAAAGAATGGCTTTGGCATGAGGCTTAGTTTAAACATTAGGAAACATTTATAGAAAAGTGAGAAATATACTTGAGTTCTCTGTTCAGTTAATGTGCTTGCATTTCATGTTTTAGGTCTGTTCAACCACATTTAATCAATTAACTCTTTTTAGAGACACACACTCAGATGAATAAATTTAAATAAGTACTTTAAAAAAAGCTCTAAATGTTTTGAAATCTTTCCAGAAGGGCTGATGTAGTGCTGGTGTTAATCTTTATTATTATTTTTGTCTTCCTTCACATGAATATAATACCTCCCAATAATAGAGATACCAAAAGGCATTTCTATTTATTGTCTTTATTAAGCTTTGTAGGCTGAAAAGACAACAGAAACTCTGTATGCCTGAGTAACAGAAACTCAAATGGTTCATTAAAACTGAACAGTAATTCACAGGAGGAATAGGTATGTTTTGTGTAGAAAAGAAACTTGTTTCGATAAGTCATTCTTGAAGCTTCCCAAGGGCAATGCATTCTATGCATCTTCTACCAAATGTGTTGTAAATTGTGTCTGAAGCTAGCTAAATCATATGAACTTCTTATTTGCCTTATTGGCAAACTTTATTTCTGTGCCTGGCAATTCTACTCTTAGTTATAACCCCAAATAAATTGAAAAAAACTACTTGAACATGAATCTTCATAGAGCATTATTTACAATGGCCAGAAGGTAAAAATAGTCCAAATGTCTATCAGTGGATGAATGGACAAACATATCGTGGTATATACATACAATAGAATATTATTCAGCCATTCAAAGGAATGTAGTTTGGATCCGTATTACAATGTGAATGAACCTGAAAAAAATTATTGTATTTGAAAGAAGCCAGAGACAAAGGTCACATACTGGATGATTCCATTTATATGAAATATCCAGAACAGGTAAACCCATATAAACAGAAAGCTGACTGATAGTTACCAGGGGTTGGAGAAGAAGGGAATAAGGAGTTAACTATTTAATGGTATGGGATTTTGTTTGGGGGAGAGGAATATTTTTTGAAACTAGAAAGAAATGCTGGTTATACAACACTGTGAATGTACTGTATCTCATTCTGTCTCCCTGGGTAGAGTGCTGAGAGTATCATTATAGCTCACAGAAATCTCAAACTCTTGGGCCCAAACGATCCTCCTGCCCCAGCCTCCTGAGTAGCTGGGTCTATAGGTGTGCACCATTATGCCTGGATAATTTTTCTGTTTTTAGTGTAGACGGTGACTTGCTCTTGCTCAAGCTGGTTTGGAACTCCTGAACTCAGGTTATCCACCCTCCAGAGTGCTAAGATTATCGGTGTGAGCCACCACACCCAGCTACATGGCAGTGAATTGTTCACATTGAAGTGAATACTTTTGTTATGTGCACTTCAGTGTAAACCAATAACCTTTTTTTTCAAGGGTTTCTGATTAGGGTTGTGAGAAATAACAGCAGAATGTTGGTAGATAACTTGGATATCACGTTCTTTTAATTTAAATTAGGGGTAAGGAGTTTAAAAGATTTGATGTATCCCCTGACAGGTCACTCTGTTCCCATAAGTACTGCCCTTTGTGCCTGGCTTCTTTCAAATATCATAATTTTTTTTAGGTTCATTCACATCATAATGTGCATCCAAACTTCATTCCTTTGAATGGCTGAATAACATTCTATTGTATGCATATACCACAATATGTTTGTCTATTCATCTGTTGATAGACTTTTCCTGTTTTTAGCTTCTTTTCATTGTGAATAAATAGGAAGACTTTATTGTTTTGAAAGGGATGTTGCCAGAACCCTTGCTCCCGGGAGGTGCTTGATGGATGTTGTGGGAAGGAAAATCAGCCATTGGTAACAAGCTGCACCTTGCCTGGAGTCCTCTTGCAGGGTCTACTGCTCCATTAACAATTTGACGTGTCCAAGACCTGGCACCTGTAACCCCAGCACTTTGGGGGACCAAGGCAGGAGGATCACTTGAGGCCAAGGGTTCTAGACCATTCTGAGCAACTTAGCAAGATCCCATCTCTACAAAAAGGTAGAAAAAATAGCCAGGTGTGGTGACATGTACCTGTAGTCCCTGCTGCTCAGGAGGCTGAGGCAGAAGGATGAAATGGGTCCAGACGTTAGAGGTTGTGGTGAGCTATGATCATGCCACTGCACTCTAGCCTGGGCAACAGAGCGAGATCTTGTCTCAAGAAAAAAAAAAAATCAAAAACAAATTTGGGGTGTTCAAGAATAACAATTATACTCAAATGACATTATTTCCCAAAGTATAATCTTTGGGACACCAGTCCCACTGAATGGCCCTCAAACACAGCTTCTGAGGTCAAATGAGATGGAAAACACTACACTTTGTATTTCCTCTTAGAGATTCATGATGTATATTACCATACGAAGAAATCTGAGAGTGCCTGTGATAAGGAAACCTATGGAGTTACGTCTAGCATTTAGTCCTGAGTTTCCCACACCACTTTGGTCCCTGAAACCTTTTGATGTGGAAAATATATTATTGAGAGTGTGGGAAATGCTGCCTCTATGGTGACACACTGGCCTTGATTTGTTTGGAATGATTCTTCAGTTCTTGAAGAATCATATTCATTAAAATCCAAAATTATCCAGAAAATTGAAGACAAACAGTAGTATGTTAACTAGAAAAGGAAGAATTCCAAATCTTTGTATTGTTCTGATTTGCCACTGACTGGCTTGGTGGATGGTAACCTTTTATTACAAAATAGACTAATAGAAATGTTGCGTAGCTTTGCTGGTTAAATACCTGATAATCAGTTTGAAACTGCAGAGCTATGCATAACAAATACCTATTAACTTCTTTTAAATGCAATAAGGGTTGCAACCTGGAAAAAGTAAGAATCTGATTGTGAGGCCAAGAGGAAATGTGACAGAGCCCAAAATTCTTGATTAAACTGTAAAAACATTCGGTCCCTTGGCATCTTTTCCCGTCCCTGTTACTTTGCTCCTTTTTGTTTCCTTTAGGATTGTCAAAGTAGTTTACAGACTTACTAGAACAGGTTAGACAACTTCATGGAAACATACTTAATTGGCCTTGGTAACAGTGGCAGGTCTTGTTAGGCCAGTAGCTTCTTGAAACAAAACGCTTCAGCTAACTCATTAAAACATTTTAGTAAGTGTCACTACTGATCCATGTTCATTGCTGCAAATAAAAGTTCTTTATAAATTCCAGTTTAGAGAAATTTAGTAGCCTAGCAAACTCTACTTCCTGGTATAATGTGATTTCCCATGCTCTTGTGAAATTAAGAATTTTCTCAATATTTTTAATACCTAGTGAATTAATAATGACAAACTAGATTATTACATTTGGCTATTTCAAGTCCTTTTGCCATTTTAGTTTAGTGTGTATGATATCTGATGATCCCTTAACTGTCCGAAGTGAACAAGTACCAGTAAACACTGGTCTGGTGTGAAATAGGGCATGTTTTCTGAGTTCTCAGCCAGGTGTCAAAGAGGAAGGTTTAGAAGAATTTCTTCTACTTGGCTTAGAAATTATAATAGATTAAAAGATCCTCTTGGGAAGAAACTAAAACTATATCCTTTTTTTCCTTGAATTAATTTCATCCACTCTGTCAAAAATACTCTCTTTTGCAGAGACTTGTTTTGCATCTCATTTTGCCAACCTGTTTCTGCTTTGGGAACAAAAGCAAAAATAAACTGAAAAGGTTGAACCCCAATAAAAGATTAATAAATATTTAGATTGGCAAGTTAGAATTAGACTAGAGTGACAAAAAGAATCTTGCTAACAATAAGACCTAGGAGTAGTTTTGGTCTCCTGGGAAAGACCTTTTCTATGATACAGTCCTTTCCTGAAAAACTCTTTATTTGTTCTTCAAGATCAAGCAGATATTACCTCCTCTATCAAACCATCCCTAACTTCCAGGTAGATATGGTCTTCTATATTTACAAATACATGATCTATTCCTTTACAATTGCACTAAAACAGTTTTAATTATTTATATGCCTCCTTCCCCTATGAGATTTTGATGCCAGAGAGGGCAGGAATGATTATTTACTTAATACCATATTTGTTGAATGCTTACTATGTACCAGGCCATTTTGCTACTATTTGGGACCACTATATTCATTTCTTTATTTCCAGTGTTAGCACATGCCTGACCCATTATGGAGGAGGCACCCAATACTGAGTTGCTAAATAATTAAACAGCTGAGTGAGTGAAAGGATGAATGAATGAATGGACCCTATTGTGTACGTTACAAAACACCCATTTTGCCATGACTTTCAGTTCCCCAACTTGCAAATAGAATCAGTGTGAAGAGAAGTTAAGCTGTTAAGGAGAGCAGGATTCATCATTCTGCTTGCAGATAGAGTGACTCAATTTCTGCTTGACTTGTAGGGTTTAGAGAAACCAGGGCTATGTAATTTCTTTAAAATAACTCTGGATAAGGACAGTCCAGACCTGGACCCTTTTATGTGCTGGAGCTCCATTCTGTTTTGAGATAAAGACTGAAGCTTGATGGCTGGCCAAATCAAGGGTTCTCCTGCTAACATAACAAGAGTGGAAATTGAGAGAGAGAGAATGTGTGGGGTGGTGTAGAAGGAGGGAGGGGTGGAAGGACAGGACCACACAGGAAACAATAATGTCTCAAAACTTGAGACGTTTGAAAGAATGTGTTTTGAAAAATTGTGTTTTCTGGCTCAGTGCCTGTGGCTCAACGGGCTGGGGCACCAGCCACATACACCTGAGCTGGCGGGTTCGAATCCAGCCCGGGCCCGCCAAACAACAATGACGGCTGCAACCAAAAAAAGGCCGGGCGTTGTGGCGAGTGCCTGTGGTCCCAGCTGTTTGGGAGGCAGAGGCAAGAGACTCGCTTGAGCCCAGGAATTGGAAGTTGCTGTAAGCAGTGATGCCACGGCACTCTATCCAGGGTGACAGCTTGAGGCTCTGTCTCAAAAAAAAAAAAAAAGAAAAATTATGTTTTCTTCTTACTGCAATATGCTTGCTGCAGAATATATAAGGCTTGTTGATGTTTCTCTTATAATACTTCCCTGACATTCTCTCCCTCTTCATAAATAATGTGCTAGACTCGATATATCTCTTGCAAATCATTTTTGATAGCAAGGAGTACTTTTCCAAGATGAGCCTGAGTCTTGCTCAGTCCTGAGCTTACTCATCAGCAGTTTGCTCACACAGACAGTTTCTGGAGCAGGCTCAGACAGGCCACCCGCCTCTGAACTTTGCTCTTGAGATGAAGGCTCATTACATGGAGTCTGATTTAGTTTCATTAGCAACTATGATTTTTGTTTGGGCTTGGCATGAAGGCAGGTAGGCTCAAAAGAAAACCATCAGTCTTATTTGTGTTCCTGGTTAATTCCCTTTCCCGTTTTCCACAGGGCTATTCCAGTCCCTTACCAGTCTTACCAATCCACCTCATTGTCAACAGATAACATATCTCATATTTTAATTTTACAAAGAAAATAGAAGCCATTAGGCAATCTGCCTTTTCTCCTTTTCATACCATGTATGTTTTCACCTGTCATTCTCTGATTTCATTATACCTCATAGAAAGGGAATTTATTAGTTATCTATTGTGGTATAACAAATCACCTCAAAACCTGGCAACTTAAAAAGAATAAACATTTATTATCTCATAGTTTCTGTGAGTCAGGAATTTGGAAGTAGCTCAGCTGGGTGGTACTGGCACAGTCTTTCATGAGGTTGCAGCCAAGATATCAGCTGGAGCTATAGTCTTCTGAAAGCTGGGCTGGGGCTGGAGTATCACCTTCCAAGATGGCGCGCTCATATGGCTGCTGGCAGGATATCTCAGTCGCTCATCACATGGGCCTCCCCAAAAAGTGCTTGAGTGTTCTAGTGAAATGCAAACTGCCTTCCCCCAGACTGACTGATCCAAGAGAATGAGCATGGAAGAAGTCTCAATGCCCTTTACAACTTACCTCTCAAAAGCTGAAGATAGTCACTTATGCCACATTCTGTTAGTTAGAGGTGAGTGACTAAGTATATCTTGTTCTGAAAAGGAGTGGGATTAGGCGCTATCCTTTGAAAGAAGAAATATTAAAGAATTTGTGGAGATCTTTTAGAACCACGACAGAGGGACCCCTCTTTCCTTTCAGGCTTGATTCTTCCACCTACAAACTTTATCCTGTGGTTCCCACCTGGGTGTAGCTAATCAATTATACACTCTCTTACTCTCTGAATAGGAGATCCCATTCTTTGAGCATTTAATATAATCCTGAGCCAAACACTTTATGTAAATAATCTTAATATATACAATAACTTCGTACGCTAGGGGAATGATTATCCCACTTTTCCAAATGAAAAGACCAAAGCTCAAAAGGTTATGAGCCTTCTGAGGTCACAGAATTAAGAGGTCTGCCATCTTGTTATTAATAGTTAGTAAATAGAAAAGTTACATTTAAACCCAACCCTGCCTGACTTCACAGCTGTGCTCCCTCCACTAACCTGTTTCTATAGTGTCTCATATGTGCATTTAATGTATCCATCAGCTTCTTTCCTTTAGTCTTTAGACAGGATGAAGTCATCCTCAGATAAAACTTACCTTCCCTTAAATCCTTCCCCATCTCAAGCTTCATCAAATCTTCCTGTCACTGTGAATTTCTAGCAATAGTGGTCTGCATCCTGCCCAAACACCATTCCTCACCTCCTGTTTGTTCATCTAGTTCTGCACTTAACCAATCTAGCAAAATAGATTTCTCTGAGTAAAGTCAACATTGGCTTCCTAGTTTCCAAATCCAATGCTTCCTTTTCAGTCCACATTCTGGTGTATTACATCAATTCTAAGATAATGATTTTCAACATTTCTGAAATTGAGATGTTTTCAAATGAATGGCATTTGGGATTTGATAAAATAAAATCTTTTACTCCTCTTTACATTTCATACCATGGCTCAATTCCTTCTCCCAGCAAATCTTCTGCTATAGACACCCCATGGGCAGATTTTCCTCCTTCCTCTCTGAGAGCTCTACTCAGTCTTCTTCATTGGGTCCTCCTCTCCAGGTGACCATGAGAAGGTGGTGTAGGCAGCTTGGTGGTAATGCATCTTCCTCCTTTACAAACACCTTGGTAATACACCACAAATCCTTCCATACCACCTGTGTGTGGATAACTCCTCATTTCTGCTCCAGCCTCCATCTGACTTTTTAGTGTACTGCTTACCTCCCATGCATCCTGCAGATACCATGACTCTGTATGCCCCACACCTGAACCTGCTTGCAGATTATCTACCCCATTTTATTCTCTATCTTTGATGTTGGCACCACTGTTGTCAAAGAATATCTCAGAGACATTTAGTATAGTTTTTTGTTTTAGTTTTTGTTTTTTAGTTGAGTTTGAAGCACAGCTGATATTTACTCATATATGAGGGACATCAATCATATGTAGATTGTCACCAAATAAGGCAGGGTTTACAAAAGGCAGAACCTCAGTGGATGGAACAAAAGGAAATGTTTTGTTCTGTCTTTGGCATGCTGGTTGGTTGAAAACTGTCAGGGGAACAATTTTGACGTGAGTATATTGCATTATTATCAGAGAAGGCAATTTCAGTCATTTATACCTTTTCTAAGAAACCTTCTGATTTCAGCTGTAGGTAGTGGTATGTTCACATTTGATATTGGCTGATGAAGTCTTTGGTGTTTATACCTTAGTTAAGCTGCGTCTTATTTCTGTCATTATAATTTTTCACTCCCCTCTTGTGGTCAAATTCAGATTGAAGAGGACTCAGGTTGACCATGGAGACTTTATTGTTGATGCAATATCATCCAATGGATATTGGCTTGGAAATAGGTAATAGGTGATATAGCTGGAATATTTGTATCCTCCAAATCTCATGTTAAAATTAGATCTCCTGTGTTCAAGATGGGATAAAGTGAGAGGTGTTTGGGTCATGAATGCCTTGGTGCCCTCCCCATGGTAATGAGTGAGTTCTCTATTAGTTTACTGGAGAGCCGGATGTATTAAAAACCCTGGCACCACCTCCTCCTCTTGCTCCTTCTCTCGCCACACACCTGCTTCTCCCTCACCTGCCTTGATAAGAAACTCCCTGAAGCCCTTACTAGAAGCAGAAGCTGGCACCATGCTTCTTGTATAGAACCATGAGACAAATAAACATTTTTTTCTTTAGAAATTACCCAACCTCAGTTATTTCCTTTATAACAATGCAAAGTGTACTAACACACAATAGCTTACAATAACAGTTAAGCAGCTGTAGAGTAACCCAAGACGTATGAGGACAATCATAAAGAGAAACAATTGGAAACCACTTTATATCCTGTTTCTAGTTGGCCTAAACCTAACCAAGAGAATAAAATAATGTCTCTTTTTATCCTTGATATTCCTTTCATTCCTTTGAGGCTTTTTGTAGACTAGCAGCTAATGGTTGGGGGCCTCAAGTTCAGCTAAGACACACTGATATGTCAGGAGGTCTTCTGAGAAGGGTCCAAAGCTGGATGGTAAATTCATTAGTTGGAAAAATTGGCAGCCATTGCAATTTTTGAGATAGGTGAATTAGGGAGTTCACAGAGTTTATGGGAAAGAAGACTACTGAAGAAGGGCAAGAGGTCCTATGGCAGTCTTCTCACAAAAAGGAAGAATAGACGTAACAAAAGGAAGAGATGAATAATAAAATGTAAGTCCTAATCATAAATCTTTCTCTGAAAGTCTTGTACAGAAACTCTGTACACCTTGTGTCATCTTCTTGATCCATAAATTCCTGGACTAGCTATCTTTCTGGAGCTGTGTGCATCTAAAAGGATACACTAAGTACCAGGGTTATATATCTCTAGTGAGACTGTATGTCCAGATTGTAGAATACTTGGCATATGTACGCTGGGAATCATGAATCTATGACTATATACCCTAGAGTTTAAGACCAATATTTGTGACTAAAAGTACTTGAGATAACCTTTCCATAGCTAATATCTTGGAGACTTCCCAGTATACCCAGTGTCCTGTTTCATGTCATAGAAGGGGTCTGATGTCTGTTTTGAAGGGTTGCACTTATTGGGCATTTGATTGTGTATGTGCTATTAGTTTTGACAATAGCTGACAAAACTGGACTACAACAAATAAAGGATATTGGAGAAAGAGTTAATCTGAGGCTCATAGATCTTTCTATATGAGTTTTATTTAGTAAGAGTTTGAGGTTTGAGGTAGCGTATATCACATCATCACTAGGGAAAAGGGTAGAACCTGAGGTGAGAAAGATTAAGCTCTTCCAAAAATTTTGGACAGTATTGATTTTGGTAAAAATATTATTAGTTCATTTTTCTCTTTCTGGAACTTTAAAATATGGACAATGAAATTTCTGTTTTGTTTGAAGATTCTACATAGTTCTTTAAGTATGGTACCTATAAAATGAGGTCCTCCATCCAAGTGGAAAAACAAAATCCTCTGTTTTTTTATATCAAAGTGTTACCCTTTAGAAGAGGAAAACTTTTGTCCCTATCAGAAAACTATTGTAGGCTATTACTGAAACACTAAAGCTTTGTCATTTGGGCAATAGAATGAGTCCACTTCTAAGTGTTAAGTGATTCTTGAGGTAGAATTCTGAGCTTTGCTTTACCTTTATAGTTTGTCTGGATTTTTATACTTATATATAATGGAAGTTTCAGTCACCTGTTGAGCCCAGGGTAAAATTTCCTGACCCGTGTTTTTATATTTTGAGCCAATTTTCATGTCTTAGATGTTTCCATGTGACAAATGTAAGAAAGGTGTGGAATTGTACTCGAGCACCACCAAGGGGTCATCCTGGAAAGTCCAACACTCAAACCTCTGTGAGACAGTTTTGGTAAATTAGATCATTATATTCGAATTAGCCCTTCAGGACTGATGAAATAATTTATAATCATTTTATAAATTTATAAAATTAATAATTTTAATAACTTTCCTTGTAATAACAATCATGGAAAATTAGTATGGACTTTTTTGCATAGTAAATGGATAGGATATTTCCTTGAGCTTCAAAAGCACGATTTTTACTATGTGCTTCAATTTTAAAAATGATTTTTCTCAGTCCATATGGTGGTGGTTATGGATCTGGTGGTGGGAGTGGTGGATATAGTAGCAGAAGGTTCTAAAAACAACAGAAAAGGGCTACAGTTCTTAGCAGGAGAGAGAGCGAGGAGTTGTCAGGAAAGCTGCAGGTTACTTTGAGACAGTCATCTCAAATGCATTAGAGGAACTGTCAAAAACAGCCACAGAAGGAATGATGATGCGTAGTCAGAAAAGTTACTGCAGCTTAAACAGGAAACCCTTCTTGTTCAGGACTGTCATAGCCACAGTTTTCAAAAAGTACAGCTATTGATTAATGCAATGTAGTGTCAATTAGATATACATTCCTGAGGTCTTTTATCTGTTGTAGCTTTTTCTTTTTCTTTTCATTACATCAGGTATATTGCCCTGTAAATTGTGGTAGTGGTACCAGGAATAAAAAACTAAGGAATTTTTAACTTAAAAAAAAAAAAAAAAGAAAAAGCAGGTTAGTAATTAGACGACAAATATGTTGTAAGGACAGAGACTATATCACCTTTATACAGTTTAGTCAGAAAAGGAGTATTGGCTTGTTTGATAATTCCTTTCTATTCGAAGCAAATTTTGAAATTAGTGTAAAAGTTTTAGCTATGGATGTTATTTAGGTTTAAGTAAGTTATTGCTGGTTGATTTTCAGATAGATTTTTTAAAAAACGGCCACTTCTTTATAGCAGAGAAAGGTACAGGAGAAATAGGCAGAGTTGCATCAGGGTCTGCAGAATCTGATTTCTGGGATCATTCCTAGGCAGGCACACTCCTGGAATGCAGACTGCTGGTAACATGCAGTTCATCACCTACTCAAATGGGTGCTGTGCTTATCCAGGCGGGTGTGTGCCCCACTCACCACTGAGCCACCTGTCTGCAGCTGCCAACACTGCATCTCGCTGGCTCCTGTAGAAATCAATAACCCTGTAAGACAAAACAGTGGAAAGGATGTGCTCAGTGTACTGATTGCAGAAAATAAACCCCTCTGGAGTCCAGGCTATAAGAATTTGTTTTCTGTCTTAATTATAATGAAATGTTGACTGGAGATCAGAGTGTATTTGCTTGACTTGTGTGGTGATAAAACTTTTCTGTTTTTCTTCCTTCTTGTGGAATAACTTCAAAGTGAAAAATAATAAAGGAAAGTCCATTTCTATGCAAAATATGGAAGTAGGAGAAAGTAGCAAGATTAATCTTTGTGATTAGTTGTCTATGACAGTGGTTATCATCTGCAGGGCAGGAGAACACTTAGAATCGAAGAAAATGCCACAGTGAAATGAGGAATTACTGATCTGGGAATGAGGACATCCTGTTTCTCCTGATTTATAAATGACCCAGGAGAAAACACATTCACATAACTAAATAACACATCTCTTGCACCAATATACTCTTTACTTAGGAAAATTATGTTTTCATTCATCTTTGCTTGAGTGAAATTGTATGCTGCATGCCCCTCCCAGGTGATTATCAGGTAGGTATGTGCATGCCTAGTTTACCCTGTAAATCAATTAAATGGTGAGTTCCATTGTGAATCCTAAGCTAGCGGGAACTTTGGATCACCTTTAGGTGTGGGCAGACACTGCTTTCAAATCGTAACTTGGAAGCTCCTGAAAAGACTTTCTAGGTAAAGAGCTAACAAAACTAACTGGCTTTTGACTTCTAAGAGACTGAGAGACTGTTCCTTCTGTCTTCCTCAGGATTATAAAACCAACATTCTGGGTCATCTGCACCATGTCCATGGAGCTCTTATTTTACAATACTTGTTCCTAAGTATTTTACCGAATGTTTCAGTACCTGTGCACATGAGCCAGGAAGCCTTCTTGTCCCCACTGGTGTAGAAGCTGGGATACCATAAGCTACAGTACATAAAACAATGACAGAAGTCATAGTTCATTTCCTAAAATTGTGATTTTTGCCAAATGTAAAAGCAAACCACTCTTGATCACACGGAAACCACTATAAGAAGATACAACAAGATGAACCTAGCTTATATAGTCAGAGACTTATAATACTAATTATCATAATAATGCTAATAGTAAAAACAAAAAGAAATTCATTATAGTACTTGATATGTGCCAGTACTTAAAATATATTAAGATATACTTTAGCTAATTCACGCTTTACAAATTTCTACTTTACTGATGAGAAAATCAGAGGGGTCAAGTCAACTTTCTGTAAGTCACATCATCAAGTGTTAGAGCCTGGGTTCCATGTCCAAGCTGACTTGGGGCCCAGGTTGCCAATTATAACATTACATTGCCTCTCTCCATATAAAAACCCATAGTACCTGTATAAAGTCATAAAATATATCTGGAGACATATCTAAAATAGAAGTTCTAGATGTTATCTATTGTTTATTCTAATCTGATTATGAAAAAAATCTATTTCCAAAATTGTCCTTACCTGGTTAAAAGTGCTGGCATGTACTGATGACACTTCTGCGTGAAGAACAACTCTCTGTATCAAGGGTCTTGGACCAGTTAAAAACCCGATTCTCAACCTACATACAGACACCGATACATGTTACTTTCCTGCCTTTGTCAGGAAGTGGGCTGCAACCGAAAACTTAATACAGCTAATTCTTATCTCAGATACAGATTTAAATTGCAGGGTACATTTATTTAAAACAAGCCTGACCATGTATCTTCAAATGTGTTCTTTCATATATGATACCAAAATCCCAAACAGTCCCGCTACAACTTTAGACTAACGAATGATATCTTTGAGTACTGGAGATGAATGAGAGAGAACAGGCCTATGTGAACATTAACCATTGTCAAAAAAAAGAACAGTGTGGACCAAAAGATGTTGGGTTGTGGTATCTGGTTCTTTAGAGGCCAGCCTCACATTAGGTGATTCTTACCCAGAGGAAAGGACTTTCGAAAAAGAGTCAGCTCTGATGACACGCCCATCGACATCCATGGACAGAAATGTTGGTGCCCAGGACTTAAAATGGAAAACAAAAACAAAAACAAGAACCTTTGGATTGAGAATTGTTAGTCAACACACGATCACACTGCACAGAGAGTGGGGGCATCATTTGTGGAAAAGGCACAGGTATGTTCTTACCTTTCCTTCAGCCTGCAACACAACAGGACAAGAAACACATTCTCTTAAGGCATCCGCTTCTCTGCATGACTTTTCCAGCACACACACACACAGAGGCTTCTTTATTTGCTCCAGATGCCATTATTATATATTTAGAGAAACCTCAATCAGGCTCTCCTTGCTACAAAGGTTGAAATCTGGGATCAACAGACTTAAAGGAAGAAGTCAAGAAAAACTAGTTTTTTTTTTGTAGAGACAAGAGTCTCACTTTGTCTCCCTCGGTAGAGTGCTGTGGTGTCACACAGCTCACAGCAACCTCCAACTCCTGAGCTTATGCAATTCTCTTGCCTCAGCCTCCTGAGTAGCTGGGACTATAAGCGCTGCCACAACGCCCGGCTATTTTTCTATTGCTGTTTGGCCAGGTCCGGGTTTGAACTCACCATCCTCGGTATATGGGGCTGGTACACTATCCACTGAGCAACAGGTACGGCCATGAAAAACTAGGTTTTTTTTTTTTTATTGCAGTTTTTGGCTGGGGCCAGGATTGAACCTGCCACCCCTGGTACATGTGGCCGGCGCCCCACTCCTTGAGCCACAGGTGCTGCCCAAGAAAAACTAGTTTTGATGAGACCAAAATGAGAGGGGCTGGCAGCATTCATAGTTGTTCAGAGATAGAGCACTCATCCTTGGGACCGACAGAGACAAGAGGAGGAGGAAGGTGTGAAACACTGATGCTGATAGTTAAAGTACTTCAAAAGGAGGCACAAAGGAGATCAGGGCTTATGGGCTAGAGTGGGAGAGTGACTATGCAGAAGTGATGCTCTGGCAAACCAGATAGAGAAGTCAAGAGTTGAAAGCTGAGATGGGTGGATTGCTTGAGCTCAGGTGTTTGAGACCAGCCTGAGCAAGAGCAAGACCTCATCTCTACTAAAAACAGAAAAACTAGCCAGGCATGGTGGCAGGTGCCTGTAGTTCTAGCTACTTGGGGGGCTGAGGCAGGAGGATCATTTGAGCCCAGGAGTTTGAGGTTGCTGTGAGCTATGATGATGTCATGGCACTCTACCCAGGGCGACAGAGTGAGACTCTGCCTTAAAAAAAGGAAAAAAAAAATGCTTGTGTTTCTTCTCAGTTATGTTTAAAGGGAGAACTGAATCCAAGCATATGTTCTTTGTGCCCTGAGAGCAAAGAAAGAGATGGATTTTGAGGAACTGGGCATTAGGTGTCTTATTGCTACTGTGTATTATCTGTTTGAAAATAGTAATAGTGAGAAGTAGCACACACAGGTGTATATATACACACACATACAGACATATATATATGTATGTATACATGTGTGTGCACACAAGATGTAGGGAAAATGAACCTAAAAGTCCGTTATTTTGCAGGTAGGATCCAGCACATATACGACAGGGTAGCAAACATGTGGCATGCTGCCTGGGATACCTCTGCCTGTATATAAAAGGGACATCACTCATTGAGCACAGACCCCTTCTGTTTCAGCTTTTTCCCAAAAGTATTAAGGGGGCACAATGTTTTGTATGCATAGAAACTGGCTATAATGCTATGTCAGTGTTTTTGCTATGCCTATCACCAGAATAATATTGATTGTATCCAACAGGTAAGTTTTTGTCTCCCCCAACACCTGCTTCTTGATTGTCCATGTCCTTTATATCCTGTTGTGCCTGTGTGACCCACTGATTAGCTCCCACTTATCAGTGAGAACATGTGGTGTTTCCTTTTCTATTCCTGAGATGCTTCACTCAGGACAATGGTCTTCAGTTCCATCCAAGTTGCTGTAGATGCAATTATTTCATTCCTTTCTAGGGCTGAATAGTGCTCCATTGTGTATATACATCCACTGTGGAACTGCTGGGCACTTAGATTGATTCCACAATTTTGCAGCTATAATTTATGCTGCGATGAACACTCAAGTACAGGTATCTTTTTCCTCTGGGTAGATACCCAGCAGTCGGATTGCTGGATTGAATAGTAGGTCTATAGTTCTTTGAGGGATGTCTATGCTGTTTTCCACGAGGGCTATACTAATCTGCGGTCCCATCAACAGTGTGAATGTTCCTTTCTCTCTGCACTCACATCAGCATTTGTTGTTTGCTGACTTATTAATAATGTCTGCTCTTAAAGGGGTGAAGTGCTACCTCACTGTGGTTTTAATTTGCATTTTCCTGGGGATCAGTGACTTTAACCTTTTTTTCATGTTACTTGTCCATTTGCCTATCATTTTAGGAGAAAACTTCTGTTCTATTTTTTTTTTTTTGACAGAGTCTCACTATGTTGCCCTTGGTAGACTGCTGTGGTGTCACAGCTCACAGCAACCTCAAATTCTTGGGCTTAAGCGATTCTCTTGGCTCAGCCTTCTGAGTAGCTGGGACTATAGGTGCCTGCTACAATGCCCGGCTGTTTTTTGGTTGCAGTTGTCATTATGGTTTCGCAGGCCCCGGCCAGACTCGAACCTGCAGTGTACATGGCGAGGCCCTACTCGCTAAGCTATAGGTGTCGAGAGAAACTTTTGTTCTTGCCTTTGCCTACTTTAAAAAAAGAAATGTTAGTTTTCTTCTTACTGATTTGATTTCATTGTAGATTCTTAGTATTAGTCCTTTATCAGATATAGTTTGTGAACATTTTCTCCTATTCTATAGGTTGTCTATTTGCTGTTGATTATTCCCTTTGCTGTGCAGAAGCTTTGTAAGTTAATCAAGTTGCATTTATCTATTTTTGTTGTTGTTATAACTGCCTTTGGGAGTCTTAGTCATAAATTCTTTGCCTATGTCTAGAAGAGTTTTTCCTACATTTTCTTCCAGAAGTTTTATGGTTTCATGACTTAATCTTTAAATCTTTTATCCATCTTGAATTTGTTAAGTGGTGAGAAATCTTGTTTCATTCTTCTCCATGTGGCTATCCAATTTTCCCAACACAATTTATTGAACAGGACTTCTTTTCCCCAGTGTATGCTGTTGTCTGTTTTGTTGAAAATTATTGGGTTGTAGGTAGATGGTTTGATACCTGGGCTCTCTATCTTGATCCTTTGGTCTACATCTCTACTTTCATAGCAGTACCATGCTGTTTTGGTTACTACAATCTTGTAGTATAATTTGAAGTCTAGGCAGCAGAGCAAGAGCTTATCTAAAAAAAAAAAAGTCTGTTTTATTTGATATGAGAAGGACTATACGCCTGTTTGCTTTTTGTTTCCATTTCCATTCCATTTGAAATTCTTTTTCCCATATATTTTCCATGAGCCCTTGAGTCCTTGTGGTTTAGATGTATTTCTTTTTTTTTTTTTTTTGAGACAGAGCCTCAAGCTGTCACCCTGGATAGAGCGCTGTGGCATCATAGCTCACAGCAATCTCCAATTCCTGGGCTCAAGCGAGTCTCCTGCCTCGGCCTCCCAAGTAGCTGGGACTACAGGCACCCGCCACAACGCCCGGCCATTTTTTGATTGCACCCATCATTGTTGTTTGGCGGGCCCGGGCTGGATTCGAACCTGCCAGCTCAGGTGTACGTGGCTGGCACCTTAGCCTGTTGAGCCACAGGCGCCGAGCCTAGATGTGTTTCTTGAAGACAAAAACCACTCGGCTGTTTTCATCACCCATTCAATGTCTGTTACTTGGGGCATTCAGATTGTTCATTTTCACTGTTGGTATATGTGATGCTGTTCCCTTCATTCATCATGTTGGATGATACCTGTTTGTCTTGTTCTTCCTTTAGTGCTATTGCTTCATAAAAGTTATGAACTGTAAGTTTTAGGTGTTTTCACACTGGTAGCATCTATTGTGCTGTTGCATGTACAATGCACTGCTGCACATTTCTTATAAGCAGGTCTAGAAGTTACAAATTTCTTGGTGTTTGCTTATTTGGAAAATACTTTATTTCTCCATCACTTATGAAACTTAGTTTTGCAGTTTACAAAACTTGGTTGGCAGTTGTTCTACTTGTGAAGATTAAAAATCCCCCTGGCCAGTAAGGTTCCCACTGAGCAGTCTGGTGTTACCCTGACAGCTTTCCCTTTTTACATTAGTTGCTGCTTTGGCTTTGCAGATTCTAGAATTCAGCCCTTCCTTTTGACTTTGGCTGGACTGATGAACTATTTGCTTTCAATCATCCTGGCGTTAGATGACCATATCGTATCTGGATTTCTGAATCTGTGGCTACACCAGGGAAATTCCTCTCAACAATCCCCTCGGGTAGGTATTCCATGCTTTTCCATTTTCCTTTTTTTACCTCTGTGATATCTATACTTCATGTACTGCCTCATTTCACACATGCTCACATTTCTCTGTGTGATCAATCATCCTCCTTCATTCTTTTTTCCAAATCTTTGACTGACTGGGTTAGTTTGAAAGCCCTATCTTCAAACTCTGAGACTCTTTCTTCTGCTTGGTCTACCCTATTGTTGAAGCTTGCTGCTGTATTTTGTAATTCCCTAAATGACTCTTATTTCCTTAAGTTCTGTTATATCCTTTTTCATGTTGTCTATCTCTTTAGTGAATTTTTCATATTTTTCATTTATGTTCTCAAATACTATTTTGATTTGTGCTGGTTTTCAACCCTATCTTCAACTCCATTTATCTTGTTTGCCATCCATATTTTGAATTCTGACATTTTTGACAATTTCCTTTTCATTGAGATCCACTGCTGTGGATCTACTGTGATCATTTGGGGGTGCTGGACGGTCTTGTTTTTTCATGTTGCTAAAATTTTTTTTTGGTTTAGGGCGGCGCCTGTGGCTCAAAGGAGTAGGGCACCAGCCCCATTTACTGCAGGTGGTGGGTTCAAACCCAGCCCTGGCTAAAAAGACAAAACAAAACAAAACAAAAAACTGTAAAAATATATATATATTTTTGGTTTCTTCTCATCTGAGACCTTTTCTCTCAGCTCAGGGCTGACAGGTTTGCAGCACACCTGTTCTCCTCTGCTGGGAACTCTCCTACTTATTGAGGAGGAGCTCCCTAGATGATGCTTTCATCCCTTGCTTCAGAGGACAGACCTGCTGGATGGGGGTGGATGCACTGAGTGCTTGCAACGTGGCTGTCTCCTAGTGCCCTCTTGATCCAACATGGTGCTGGGGTATGTTTGTATGGACTATTGCCTGGTCCTCAGACGGGCACTGTGGGAGCTGCTCTGCCCAGGTCTCCCTGTGGTAGTGTATGTGGCCACTTGGTGAGGCTAACTAGGCTGCAGCCACAGGTGTCAAGGCTGCAGTAGTTGCTCCATTCAGTCTAGGTTTAAAGGTGGTACAGTGAGGGGTAGCATGTCACTAGCAGCCTGTGGTAGTGAGCTAGCCAGCATGGCCCTGTGTGCTGGTGCACGAGTTTGGCCTGCCTACTGCAGGGGTTGGTGGGGGTTTAGCTTGCTGGCTAGGTCACATGATTAAGGTGTGTGGCCAACGGCCTTGCAGGGAGGTGGCCCTCAGCTGGCCCACAGACTGGGAAGCATGGTGGCTGGGATCGTGGGGCATGGTCTGCCATCAGGCACATGACCTGCAGACACTTGGGCCTCCCTTGGAGTGCGAGTCTGCAGAGCAGAGTACCCCTCCCAGACAGCATGTGCCAGGCTGGGCTTGTTTTCCTGGCTGGGGAAGCTATGGGGCTGGGCCGCTGGATGGCTAGTGCTTTCCCCTCACACAGGCTCTGCCAAGGCCACTACTGAGGGATCTCTTGAGGTCTTTCACTCAAACCCCCGGGTTGGGTGCAGCTGGCTCCAGTCACAGTTCTGTGGGAGTGTTCACTCCCCCTGCTCCCTCCCACCTGGTAACTGGTGATGTTGGGGTAGGTAAAATGAGCCCGGTCCCCACTAGGCCTGCTCTCCAATGCAACCCCACTATGTGGTCCCCTAGCAGTAAGCAAATCAACAGGGAGACTTGTGGCAGTGGGGAACACACAGCTCAAGTCACAGTGTCTGTGTAGGGAGCAGGGGCCCTGGGCTCTGTCCATCATCCTTGCCTAAATGCAGGGTCTCCCCAGGTACCTTCCCATCTTGGTTAGTACAATTCCCTGTGTCCACCTCCTTCACTCACAGCGGCCCGTGCTTTAGCTAGAACACAGCTTCCTAATCCTTCTCTGTGCTCCAGACACTCACCCAGATGCTGCAGTTGAACCCAAGATGAAACCTTCTCATGCTGGGTATGATGCTGACGGAGCTATGAGCCAGGGTGTGGAGTTCAAGAAGCTCAAGAAGCCCTGCCTCTGTCTCTCCAACTGCGCTGCCCAGAAACCTGCTACTATTTTGAAGCTAAGCAATGTCTAGAAAGAGCAATAATACATAAGTTGAAAGGCACTAACCCCTTGATAAAAGTGGAAGACTAAAAATTGAAGTGGGAGCATATTGACCTTAATTCAACCAGGTTCAGTGTAAAGGGATTAGCTCTGACTCAGCAGCCAGGCCAACATCCAGCACAGTACAGACTTTCAACAACTTACAGTGACATGAGCTCACACCATCACTTACCTTGTTAAACTGGAGAAAATAGTAAGGATCATCTTCTATTATGAGGAAATCATATTTTCTTGCAAGCTAAAAAGAGTTAAAGTGATATATTTATTTCTTAAAGTAATGTATATCTTAAGTTATACAAAATTGAAATCATTTGGAATTATAATTCTTAAATAGTATCATAACTGTATGCATTCATTCATTCAAGAATTGAGCATTTGTTGTCCTAGACCATGAAGATAAAGAGATAAACAAGGCACCAAAGGCTCCTGTTCTCATGCAACTTAGCAGGAAAGACAGAATAGACACAGCCAGCAGATGCAGAGCAGAAGACATTTGATGGGAGTTTTAAAGTGCTGGGGATAGCACTCTATCAGGGGACATGTGGGAGAGAGGGCGATAGCAACTATTTCAGGCTGAATCAGGGGGAAGCCCTTCCTGACCAGGCTACAGCAGAGTTCAAGATAAGAGGAAGAATTTAGCTGTGTAAATACCAGGGAAGAAAAATCTGGACTGAGAGACAAGTGAGGGCAATGGCCCCAGGTGAGCAAACATTTTGGCAGGTTTAAGGGCTACAATAGCCAGTGTGGCTACCCCAAGAAGATTAAGATGTAAGGCCGGAGAGCAGACTGACCAGTCTCACTACTTTAAAAGGCAGAAGAGGGAAACTGGACTTCACTGAACTACCAGAAGCCACTGGAGGGCTGTCCACAGGCTCATGAGGCTGCTGTCCACAGACATGCCAGCAGAGGAGGATGCGACTGGCTTTATGAGGGGACTGATTAGTGACCAGCATGAAGGGGTAGGGAGATGGTGCTGTAGAAGCCCAGCGAGGGTGGGTGGTGGCTTGGAAGGTGGGGACAGTGATGGGGTGGAGAAAGATGGAAGGATTTGGGTAACTTGGTGGCATGTCCACAGGATGAACTAGATGTAGGGGAGGGGAAGGGATAGAGAGGAATAAAGGAGAATGTCTCATGATCACACTGTTTGTAGGGCTGAAGAATGGGAGTGGGTGTGGATCAGAGGTTTGGGATGGGGAAAACTGTGTTGAGTGTGAAATGCCTATGAGATGTCTGTACACAGCTACCAAGGAGAAAGTTTGGCACAGAAGTGTGGAGCTCAAGGAAGAAGCAGGGGCCAGGCAGCGTGCCAGTCATCATTTCCAGAGTGGGATTCATGGCCACAGAACTGGACCAGGCCATGTAGGGCAGGTACGTAAACCAGAAAGAGAACTCAGGACAGTGCCCAGGAGAGTACAAAAATAAGAATAAGACAACATTTTGAATCTTCAAATTTTCCAAGTGAGTTTAAGTGGTTAGTATTTTTCTTACTGCACATGACGAAGTCCTATATAGTTTAACAGGGATCCATATTTATAAAGCTTCCTTTGTCGGAAGATGTTAATGTGTACAGGCACATGAAAGAGCCTTTCCAAAAGCCACATTGCTCTTTTTTTCAAAGATTTCTATAGAGCTCGATATGTCCGTTACTTAAAAATAATGTTTATAGTGAAAAACTAGGTATTGTAAATACCTCAAACAGATTTTACAAAAAAAATGCCTTTTATTTATAAAGAATTCTTTGTAACTTGAATGACATGGAGTAGGAAGCAGAAGAGACAAGTTAAAAACACAAATATAAAATTATAAAATCAAACTTGGGGTCAAATATTAAATAGTTTAATAAAATTTAACCAGGTCAATAATTGCTTTTTTTTTTTTAATAAGTCATCAATTAAAGAAAAAGGAAAAAAACCCTCATAATTAATGAAAGGGCAATGATTTATTATTATGTGTAAACTGGCAAACATTTCCCTGATAAGGAAGAGAATGTAAGCACTATGCTTATAAAAGTCAGCAAGAAACAGAAACACAACTCCATTAACACACTTTTAAAATACCTCATAGATTTCCTTTTTACGGTCACTTGTTAATGAGTTTCCAGTAGGATTATTGCCATTTGGGATAGTATAGAGAAATTTGGGGGTGTTTTTCTTGGGGTTCTTTGAATCTTCTGGTTTCCACTTGGAAAGTATTTCTTTGAGGGAGTCTGGGACCATCCCATGCTCGTCACTGGCGACACTGATGATGTTGCAGCCCAGTGGTTTTAGCTGTTGGACAGAAAAAGCACCAGAGCCACGATGACAAAATCCAAGTGCCACTCTTTTTTAAAAAAAATTACTAACAAAGAAAGTAACCATTTACACTCTTAAATATTCAACCTGCACTCAGCTCTAAGCTCCTGAGGGCTGAGATTATACACACATTTTAATTCTATTGTTCCCTTGGGGTAGATTATGTTATTGATCAAAAATAACTTCTGTCCTCTCCACAGGGAGCACGACACTCCCTTTTCCATTATGTCAGGCCTGGCTGTGAGTCTGGCTCTAGCCAGTCAGTTCTGGGCAGAAGTGTGATGCGTGCTCCTTCCAAGCAGAAGCTCCAACATTCAGTCCATGCGGAGGGGCACAGGGGAGCTGTATGTGCAGTCTGGTTATTTTGTATGACTGAGGCTTACAGAAAAAATGTTTTTAAAATTAAAGAAATGCAAGTCAAAACCACAGTGAAATACTACTTCACACATGCTTGGAGGAATATAAGTAAAAAAGACAGAAAACAGCAAGTATTGCTGAACATGTAAACAAATTAGAGCCCCTATACTTTGAAAAAAGAAATGCATGAAGCAAGCAGAGGATGCAGTGCACATATTTTGCATGTATCGTTTAAGATGCTCCTATTTACAGATGAATGATGCTATTTTATTTTTCAGTGGACACCTAATTCTAATGGTACAACTATTTCTTATCTATTATGATAGATGCCTTTTATAAAAACTGTGTACTCACAACTTGAAGTGTTCCTCCATAAGTAGGTTCATTTAGGAGAATATTATCTCCCGGGTTAAGGATCATTTCAAAGACCTAACAAAATAAGCACAGGTTAGCTTGCTACTAAACATAGGTTAGTATTGTTTTTATGCTCAGAACTCCTTTTTAAGGAGTTCACATAATTTTAGAGTAGGAGTTAGCAAGTTTTCAATAATGGGTCAAATAATAAATATTTTGTAGGTCACAGTGTCTCTTTTGCAACCACTCATTTCTGCCTCTATAGTGAGCAAGCAGCCATAGACAACACATAAATGAATGGGCTGACCAGGTTCCAATAAAACTTTACTTACAAAATTAGGTGAAGAGGGGAGCTGGCTTGCAAGGCATAGTTTTTTTTTTTTTTTTTGTAGAGGCAGCATGTCACTTCATTGCCCTTGGTAGAGTGCCATGGCGTCACACAGCTCACAGCAACCTCCAACTCCTGGGCTTAGGCGATTCTCTTGCCTCAGCCTACGGTATAGGTTTTCTTTTTCTTTTTTTTTTTTGAGACAGAGCCTCAAGCTGTCGCCCTGGATAGAGTGCTGTGGCATCACAGCTCACAGCAACCTCCAATTTCTGGGCTCTAGCGAGTCTCCTGCCTCCGCCTCCCAAGTAGCTGGGACTACAGGCGCCCGCCACAACGCCCGGCCATTTTTTGGTTGCAGCCATCATTGTTGTTTGGCGGGCCCAGGCTGGATTTGAACC
>CAUYRH010078730.1:0-28948 GCA_963574655.1 Perodicticus potto
AAAAAAAAAAAAAAAGAAAGAAAAAAAAGGAAAGGGTAAGGCCAAAGGATCACTCTTTCCCTTCAGCTTTGATTCTTCTTCAGGGAAGACTTCCCAGAATCCCAGACCCCCAGACTTCCATATCTGTCTTCCCATTCATGGCATCATGTTCTCCTTCATTAGAATGTGTCTTTTATGCTAGGATGTGAGCTTCACACAACAGGGATGACATCTTATTCCCTTCTGTATACCGCCACCATGTAGGACCCAGAATATATAGTTAATGTTGAGTGAATGAGTGAGTAAACGTTGAATGAATGAATAAATGTCCTGAGTTTTGCTTGGGAATCATAGAAAACAATCTGTCCCCACTTTAGCCTTGGCATTTCCAGGGACAAGTCTTTATCACTTATTCCAAGAGTGGGGGTTGTTGGGGCTGGTAGAGATGCATGGAAGACAAGATTCTTGGGATTAGCAGCAGGAATGGAGCTTTGGGAAAGGAGTTCAGTGTGAGGACTCTCGGGGTTCTGAAAACTTAGCAGGGGATTTTCAGGAGCAATCTGGATGGCACTCTCATGGAGAAGAGAGAGCTGTGGGGTGAAGAAGGTCCCTAAGTGGGATCTGCCTTCCCATTCTCTCCCCTCTTCTCTACTATCATTATGGTTATGGAGGGGTGGGAGAGATGCAGTGTGGACATGGGAGAGGAGGGAGAGAGTTGTTTCCTGGCAATAACTTACACAGCTCCTCATTCGGCCCCCTTTGAGCACCTACTTTTGCTACAGAAGTTCTGGGAGCCCATGAAGTGGGGGGGATCTTTTGGAGCAGCCGGGGGACAAGCCAGTGGCCTTTTCTTCTTTTCTCTGTCTACTGCTTTATACTTTGTACTCTGATAGTGCTGAGAAATCACAGGAGGCCCCAATGAGGCATTGAGTATGTGTGTGTTACTCTGCTTGGACTTCTATAAACAAATGCCATAGACTGGGTGGGAATTTCACACAGTTCTGGAGGATAAAAGCCTGAGGTCAGGGTGTCAGCGTGGTTGTGTTCTGGTGAGGCTCCTCTTCCTGATTTACAGAGGGCCATCTCACTGTGTCCTCTCATGGCAGACAGAGAAGAAGCAAGCTCTCTTGTATCTTTCCTCATAAGGGCACTCATCTCATTCATGAGAACGGTACTCTGATGACTGAATTACCTTCCAAAGGCTTTACCTCCTGGTTTCATCACCCCAGGGGGTAGGATTTCAATATTTGAATGGCGGGGCGGGGGGCGGGGGGACATTCTGTTTATGGCAGTGTATATGCTGGCAAGGGCCAGTGTTGGCAAATCTACTTCTTTTCTCCTTTGAACCTACTATGTCACTTCTCCCTGTACCCAGCCTTGGATTTTGTGGTCACTTAGGTGTTTTCAACTTATCTCCCCTCATCTACTGCAAAGTCTCGGCTCTTACTCATTGCTAGGCCTCCTGCCAAATTTAACCCAGTGTGCTGAGTGTTCAGGGCTTGAGCTGAGTTTGAATTTGCACTGAGTTTTCTTGAAACATAAATTAGATCATGTCACTTTCAATTGTGACATGAACAATTGTACTCACCTGTAAGGGAATAACCAAGGCTGCCATTATAGTCTGTGGATGTGGAACAGATAGATTTGCTAAATTATTGTTGAATCAGCACCATCTCTTCGTCTGCTGGGATGGCTGTTACGGTTTCGCATACTCTGCAATTAGCTTGATGATGGCGATGGCTATGTTTGTGTGGGCAAGGATCATAGGACCACTTTATTTTCTCAATTGGTGCTGTGTGGGCTAGCCACTGTTCTAGGCATTGTGAATAAAGATGTGAAGAAGACAGGTTGCCCTTATGGAATGTTTCTAGCATGGGGAATAGACAATAAGCGAGTAAACAAATGCATGATAATGTATATTTTCAGATAATGACGCTAAGTACTTTGAAAAAGTAAGCAAAGAGACTATTTTGGATTGACAGGGAAGACTCATCTGAAGAAGTGACATTGAGTAGATTCCTGAATGATGGGAGTCAGCAGTGTAGAGCTCTGGGGAGGGGCTCTCTGATCAGAGGAACAGCATGTGCTAAGGCCCTGAGGTGGGAACAGATGAACAGATGCCCTACGTGTGAGGAACAACAAAGGGACAAGTGTGATTGGCGTGAGCAAGGGGGTGAGTGAAGGGGGCAGGGACAGAGGGCACAGGTAGGGCCTTAGAGGTCACTGTAAGGAGTTACAGTTTTATTCTTAGGCATATTGGAAAGACATAAGGTTAATCAGAGAAGTGACATGATTTAATTTATGTTTCCAAAAGATTACTCTGCTACTGGGTGAAGAATAGTTTGGGGCTGCCTGGAGCATCATCTCTGGGCTCATCAGCCTCATCCTGGCAGTACCTCCAGTGTCTGCCACAGCGTCTAACACTGCACAGTAGGTTCTCAACATAAATTTGTCCAATGATGAAATGGAGAGTTTGCCGAGTGTTTACCATGGTGTCAGTCCTGTGCTGACAGATCAATTTTATGGAGAGAGACCCACAAAGATACAGAAAAACCCATGGCGCAGGCCCTGTCAGTCCTGTGCTGACAGAACAATTTTATGGAGAGAGACCCACAAAGATACAGAAAAACCCATGGCGCAGGCCCAAGCACATGCATAGTAGTGACTCAAGACAGATTAGAAAAATCATTCTTCAGGAGCGTGGGAGCTTTATTGCTCAGGACATGCAAAATGATCAGTTTCTCTAGAATGCATGATGTTCCTGGGGATAAAAATTAGTGGAAGAAGAGGATTTTCAAAAGTTTGCACGTGGTGGAAATAGATTGGAAAGCAAAAGGGAAGATACACTGGTTTAATTTTCAAAGGAGTTTAATTGCTGCTTTTTATAAAGTATATGAAATATTGGAGCTGAAAAGGACTGGAGATTATATGGTCAAATTCCTCTTGTTACAGATAATAGTTATTATTTATGATGTTATTTTATGTCAGAGACTATTTTAAGAGCCTCATAGATATTAACTAATTTAATATTCATAATAGTCCTATGAATTAGATACTATTATTATTATTTTCCTTTTATAAATGAAGAAACCGAGCCCATTGAGATTAAATGGTTTACCCAAGATCTATAGCTTCTTAATGCCGAGGCTAGAGCCCAAGTCTCTTGTTTCAACACTATTTTCACTAAGACACTGCCACCCAAGCCCTTGCTGGAAGCAAACACCCTTTTTTCAGTATGTTAACAAGCTAAAGCAAACTCCTGGTAAAGCGCAACACAATTCAGCTAATAGGAACTTTAGCCAGACTTTGGACTAACACATATGCGTGTGCTTGAATTCAGACAACCACCTCTGCTGGCGTGGTCAGGAAGGCAGGACTGTATTCATTTGTCTCCTCTTTGCTCTTAGTCAATGCTCAGCAAATTGCCTACTTCCCTGTACATACATCAGCGGGCACTAGAAATATGAATGGGTGATGATGATGGAATATTCCTTTCCCAAATGCCAATACTTGCTATTTCATTCATTTCACCTTCTTTTGTTTGTTTGAACAAAATTTTTCCAGCTTGATGAATGTAACAGGTAATTAACACTACTTAATAGCTGTTAAGTAGGTTAATCGTTTATTTTTGTGCTGAAAGAGGCTCTCCTTTAGAAGTTAATGGTGTTGCTGAAGACCCAGACTCACTCTTTTAAAGAGCAGTGGTGAGCTTAGAAACATAAACAATGTAACCTAATCATTTGTACCTTCATATTAATCTGAAATTTAAAAAAGAAAATAGAGAGCAGTGTGGTGCAGGAAAGATTCAACTCTCTCCTCTGGAAGTATCAGGTTCTTGTTACGTAAGAGACCTGGCCACAGAAGCTTCCTGTGAAAAACACCACTCTAGGAGGGCAGTGGAAGCGGGAGGGTGTGGCCTTAGGGCATAGAGCTCTCTTCCCCTAACAGAGTTTGGCTTCTTCCCCTTTCCCTGGTCTGAGACAGCACTGAGGTTGGGGCAGGCCTGAAACGAAAGCAGGGCTCACACCTGAGTGAGTGCCTGAGTTTCCTGGTGAGCTCTGGGGAGGTGAGTCCAATGTCAAGAATCATTGTCACCTGCCTGGTGCTAGTAACTAAAGGCAGAAGAGGACTTGTTTCTGCTCTTGGCCCCCCTCCCATTGCTATGCTCTTCCTAGTCAGGTGAAATCATCATGACTATTCCCTGGAATTCTCAGGTTTAAAAAGAAGCTGGCACCAAGAATTTCTGGTTTCCATGTCGTTTTTGTAGAAGATTTTTGAGAGATGGCCCACAAGATGGAATGGAGATGTTCTCCGTAGGACACATTGAAACGTGACTATCTCAAACACCTCAGTGAGAGGATGGTGCTGGTGTCTCCTGGGAGTGCCTTTGCCTTCCATAATGTAGGAGGCCCTCCTGCCTGCCCTAACTCAGAATGAACGGTTTCTTCTCGCCTTTCCTCCTGCACCAAGTTGCTCCCGTGCTGTCTTTGTTTGTACTTCAGGCTCCGTGTTTTTGTTGTTTATAGATCCTGTGGCATGCACAGTCATTTTCACTGAGTCTCCCCAGCAAGGCTGCTTTGTATTCACTACCTACTAAGTCCTTCTAATAAATATTTGCTGAGAAAGGGCATACATGGGGCTTTTCAGCACTGGAACAAGGTGTGTGAAACCCTTAACACTTCTACCCTCTTCATTCTGGAACATTCCCTTCAGTGAGTGCCTCTTCTCTCAAACTGTATGAATCTTTGCCTAATCACTCTCTATATTCTGAACACAATTCCTACTCCCATCTTCCCTGGCTAAAAGAAAAGGAGTGGGTAGCTACAAGTGTTAAGATGCTCTGAATTGCCAGCAAGTTGTAGGAGAATTTTGTCCCTTTAAAAATACAGCATTATTTGAAAGAGTGCTTTTATTTTCATCTCCTCCCTGAGTGGGCTCTTAGGTAGTTCAGTAATTTAACAAATGTGTGAGGAAACTGACAGAGAGGCTTTTGAAATTCAGCGTTTAAGTGTGTCTTAACGCCAAATGAAAACAATTATAAAAGGCCAGCCGTGAGGGGTGGGCAGAATAAGGCTGGAATCCAAAGGTTTGGTCCTAAAAGGAACTGGTCTCCTTCCAGATCTAGGAAGTGTCACCAAGAAGGCCAGAGAAAGCTGAGAGGAGCTTGTCCTGGGTGAGTTTGATGCAGCTGGCTAGTGGACCCTATTTTGGGAATCAGTGCTGAGCAGCCACTTCTCAAACCTTCGTGCATCACCTAAGCATCTTATTAAAATGCAGGCTTTGATTCAGAAGTCCTGGAATGTGACCAAAATCCGTTATTTCTGGCGGGCGTGGTGGCTCACGCCTGTAGTCCCAGCGCTGTGGGAAGCTGAGGCAGGTGGATTTCCTGAGCTCGGAGGGTTCGAGACCAGCAAAATTCATTATTTCTAACAAGCTCCCAAGTAAAACTGGTGATGCTGGTGCAGGGACCAAGCTTTGAGAGGCAACATTCTCAGAGGCTCACCTGGGAACTTGTTACAAAGGTAGACTCTTAGGCCTCTCCCAGACCTACTGAATCTAAAACTCCGAGTGGGACCAGAAATCTGTGTTTTAGCCAAAGCTGGAGGTGATTCTGAAGTACCACAAAGTTTGAGAACCACTGCTAAATGACAGCAAAGCTTAACCCCTGGGTGGGACTTGCAGGGCCAGGAAGAAGTGAGCTAGGGCCGTTCTGTTACCTCCTTCCCTCTCTTCCAGAAGCAAAACTGAGAGCTGTTGAATCCTGATGGAAGGAGCCCTCCTCCTCATGGCATAGTGCATGCACACTTTTCCTTATGGATTAAAGCAAGAGAATTTCCTCAGTGGACGGCCTGGCAAGGCTGTGATTTATGCAGGATGATTGGGAAGTGTCCCAGTACATGGCATGGCTGGTGGTGAGGGAAATAGCAAAGGGACCAAAGGTGCCTGAGTCAGTCAGTGTCAGCAAGCTGGGAGCTGGTCCCCCAGGAGCAGGGGGGACAGGATGGTCAGGCAGGTATTTGGGCAGTGTCCACAGCATGTGTGCCTGGGTGGGCAGATAAATCAGTGCACGGGGAAGTACCTACAGTGGCCTCTGGGTCTGACTGTAAACTGGGCCATTTGCACACTAGGTAGCCAGGAGCAGTGGGGGTTGTTGGTTTTGCCCCCTACCCTCCCTCCCTGAGCCTTTTCTGCTTTGTGCTGCCTTCTCTCCAGCAAAGGTAGAAATGAATCGGCCTCTGTGGATGAACTGTGCTCAGAGAGGGTGAGTGAAGAAAAGGGTGGGGAGAAACCACAGGGCGAGGTCAGGAGAGATCGCCCCTCTGGGGTTGGAAGCAGCACCCCACCACTTCCCTATCTCTGTGCCCTCGCTGACCACCAGGTATCCTGAGGCCAGAAGAAAAATTCTTCTGTCATCAGGTCCTGGGTCAGTCAGACAGGCATCTTCTTCTTTTGCCTTTTCCACCTTATTTTCCCTGCTGTTTTTGACACAGGACCATTGGGAAAATAATCTGCTGCTTGTTTCCCTTGAAGCCTTGTATTGTCCTCTAGGGTCAGCTGTGAGAGTCTGATTCTGGCAATGGATGGCCAAGGTCAAAGTAGTACTAGGTCCAACCATTCAGGACAGCTGCTGGCAGTGAAAGGCTCTGAGTCACATCTGCTGTTTCCGGTATGCATAAAATTGGCAGGTGAAATATTAATTTTATGGTGACTTTTAAAATTACAGATTTAGAATAGGTGGTTCTGTGCTGAGTTACTTATATACCAGTGTCTTCAGCTCACCACTTAAAGATATTTGATAAGAGTTGGTGCAGATTACAGCAGGTCAAAATATTTAACACACCAGCACCATCAAATAGCCAATACTTAAGTCAGCCTAAACCCAGTGGAGGGTTCCTACTTTATCTTTCCATCTGGGGATGGGGTCCATGGATTTCCAAACTGGTGCAGGCTTTCCCAAGGTGACCTTCAGCTAGAGTGATTAAAGACAGAGTGGGCTTATTAGAGCAAAGGGACTCAGAATGATGTTTCCCGATGGTGCTTAGAGATGCCTGTCTCATAGTCTCGAGGTTTAGCAAAAGCCTATTTTCCCAAGCATGCCATTCTTTCCTCCTCCTCCTGCCGACCCTCAACCAGATGTAAATTGAGCAGAGTATGGCTGTGTGCTCATGTGCACGATTGTTTATTTGGGAACAAATGGAGAACGATCTCTGTGCTGTGCACTTGAACAGGAAAATTACCTTCACGCTGCACATCCCAGAAGGGGTCCTGCAGTTTAGGGCTAGTTTAGTACGGCTTGGGAATCAAATAAAAGAGACCTTCTCCTTTTTTTTTTTTCCTTCACACTCCTTGGCTCCCAGGGCAGATAAACCTTAGGGCAGACACGTAGGGAGTGAGATTATTGTTGTTGAAAACAGCCACGGACTGGGATTTTTATGGTTCAAGAAGCAGGCTGTGAAACAGCCTTGGTTTCTCTTCCTTCTTGGGGAAGCTGGAAGCTTGTTTCAGTCTGAGGGAGTCAGGAGACTGGATTGAGATCAGGAAACTAAATTTTGTTTTGGGTCATTTTGCTGACTTTCATGGCAAGAGTGACAAGTTATCTACCTGAGAATGTTGATTAGCCGTTAATATGTTGATATTGATTATTAACACCTTCATCACAACCGTGGTATCTTCCTTCCTTTGAAGTCTGTCCACTTTGGAGAGTGCTGTCAGTCATAATGCATCCTGTGTCCCTTGCCTGGTGGGAGTAGCATTTGCAAATGAGGAAGATAAGACTCAGCATGGTTAGCTGCTTTTCTCAGTAGCACACAGTTCATTATTATGTAACTGGTAGGAATTTATATAATGCTTTGAGACATTGGGTTGATATTTGTAGCCCAATATGATTAGAACAGAACAGAAAAGCTTATTTGTCTGAGTCAACAGGGTCCACTCAGAGGTGGGTGAGTCTCACAGCTTCCACTCTCCCTAACCTCAAGTTAGCCCCAGGATCTTCCCCTGGGCTGTGACTACTGAGGCTTTTAGTGTGTTTGGTCCCAGGCATATACTGGCCCCTCAGAAATCCTGCCCCCCTGGAGTGCACGTTGGATCTCTGCTAGGGGCATTTGCCACCCTTCCACTTCCCCTAGGAAATCCCCTTCTCTGGCAGGGAGAATTATTCCCTCAAGGCAGCCCTGAGCAACCCCTCTCTATGTCCTCTTCCTTTGGGGTGAGAAGAGTATCTCTCCCTGTCTCCACCACGATAGGGAAAACAAGTTGGCACATAGTTACATCATTCGCCCATAACATATAAAGCATACCAATCAGCTGCATTAAATCCTTTGTGAGAAAAAGCAGCAGATGAATGGACACATGACTGAGTAGAGGATGCTTAAGTGGAAATAGAATATTTTGAACACAAATAAAATCAATTAAAATTCCTAGAAGAACAGTCATAGATGAAAGCTTAAAGCTGAGCAGAGCAGGGCGTGTACTGTTCCTTTGGATGGAGGGAGCATGTGTCCAGGGACAGAAACCTGCTGGAGGGTCCTTGTACCGGCTTTAGAGGAGGTCTGGTGGCCCAGACTTGAGGGGATAGGGGAATTAAAAAGGGAGGAAGAAATGCAAGTAGCTGTGAAGGAGCACTGGCAAGATATGGAAACAGACTTGTGTGGAGACATCAGATAGAGGAGTCAGAGATGGCTGCGGATAGCAGAAATTTGAAATGTGGGAGATAAAGTTTGCAGGCACTGGGAGAACCGTGAGTTTCAGCACAAAGTGTGTGTAGACTATCCACTTGCAAATGTTTGCCAGCAAATGGAAACTGACTACCTGAGTCTGGGCAGGAAGTCAGGACCGGTGGATTAAAAGTGGCATTTCACTCCATCTTTATTTGGTATCAGCCCTGGCCTTAGTGCTATTAAGTTGGCAGCCCTTTGAGGTGACTTTGTGAAGGGGCCACCCCAGGCCAAGGTCTTCCATTCTCTGTGCTTTGTTCTCCCTGTTCCATTTTCAGAAAGCTGACCTCTGGTTCCCACACACGATTGGATATTACTCATCCTTTCCAACTTCCCTGACTGCCTTGATCACAAAACCTTTCCTCCACTGCCCCCACACTGCCCCGTTGGAATGAATTGCAATCTTTTCAGCAATCTCACAATACCTATATTGAGATTTCATATTTATAACTGTACAAAGCAGGGCATAATAAGACATGAGAATTCAATAGGCTATGACCTATGTGGAATAGCTTCTCTGTTTATCGAACGAAAGAATGAGGTTGGCACCATTCAACAGCTTCTCTTGCAAAAAAACATTTTCCAAAGCCAAAGGAAACTTAGGGTTGTGGGTCTCTGGTCAGCATTTCGTATTTTGCCTGGTAGATTTCAGGGGTAGTCTTTATATAATAGTTAGATACTCTCAGAGTTGGGAGGAAACACCTGGTCTGACAGGGAGCCCTGTCATGCCAGCCTAATGGCTTGCTAAGGAAAGGGCTGGGTGGATGGTTGGGGGAGAATAATGAGGAAGGAATGCAACTTTGCTTTTCCCACTGATTACTCATTATGTAGCTTGCTGCCTGTGTCAGACAAAATAGGTTAAATCATGCTATAGTAAGAAACAACATTCAATTCTCAGCAGCTTACCACACAAGTGTCTTTCGTGCTCACTCTCTTAAGTCCATCACAGGTTGCCTGGGGGCCTCTCTCCTTACTCAGGGTTTCAGGATCACGGAATATCCATCACCCTAAATGCTTTTGGCAATGTCAAGAGAGGAAAGAAAGAGACTCTGCAGCATTTTGCATTGGCCATTCAGTGGTCCAGCCCTCTCTTTCACATCATTGCTGCTCATAGCCCATTGGCTTCACTCAACCCTGGGGAGCTAGGAAATGTGACCACATGGAGGGCAGCAGTTATGGCCATGTGCCCATTGGCCCACTCAAACCTGGGGAGCTAGGAAATGTGACTTGACTAGAGGGCAGCAGTGCTGGCCATGGTGCTGGCCTTGTGCAAATGGCCTGGATGGTTTCCATTTGGTTTATAAGAAAGAGATGATCTTCCACATTATCATTGCAGAGAGCACCTGGGGAAGCAGGAGAGGACCCATGTGAATATGCAAAGGGCACCATCACTCTTAAAACTCCTCGGATTGATTAGAGGAGCCTCTCCCTCATGTGAGGATCCTGTTCATTGTTCCAGAGAGGGCAATTCAGAGAAGCTACCCAGATAACAGGATACATTCTTCAGCATTTTCCCTACTCCCCATAAGGCTGGAGACCTCCAGGACCAGCTAGCCTCCATTAAGCTATTCTCCTCAGCATGGGGACAGTGATGAATCCTCCCTGTTTGGAAGGTTGCAGCCTCCCTTATAAATCATGCCCTGAAGAGAAAAGTGGTGATTAATACTGGGACCTGAAATCCAAACTGTAATCAGTCAGAGATTTTTCATTCAAGTTGGACATGGAGATGGAGCTACAATGGATGATTCAAGCCCAGAGTGGCTATCTCTAAATATATTAATTACCTCAGCTTAAGTAGCTGAAACTGATGACTAAAAGATGTGAAGATGTGCACAGCAGACTTCACAGCCACTGCCTCCTGGGGACTGTTATGCCCAGATCTGGGAATGTGGGCTTTCTCTTTGAATGGAAAGAGGTAGGGTGGTTGTGCAGAGGGGGTTGGCAAGCACAGCACTGAGGACCTGTAAGGAGAAATAATAGGGGCATACCCCCTGCCACTGTGTGGTCGAGATTCACAGAGGCTGGCTGTTCACTCACTGAGGGTCACTTCCTCTGGAATGACGGCTCTTTTATTCTGATTCCAGGGTGGCTGCCTGAGAAGTCTAAGGTATAGGCTAATCCCATTCATTTAGCATTGGACCTTGAGAATAAAGAAGGCGCTCCTTGGTTATAAAACACATTTACTACATGTGCGCCTGTGCATGTCTTTATTTTTAATGTGTGCAGATATATTTCTCCCTCGGTATCTGCCATCTGGGATAGTTAGCTCATCTGACTAAATCGAGAGATCAAAGTCATTTTCAGTAACCAAAGGGGACACTTTCGGGGAGTTTGTTCCCCATCCAGGATAATCTTGGTTTGTGACCACAGGCTGCATTCCTAAAGCCAGCCAGCCACGAGGCAAAGATGTGTACTGGGTCAGTTCAATTCATCTTACCAAGTGTTTGTTACAGAGTCTGAGTGCCAGGCACTGTGCAAAGGCCCTTGGCAAATGGAGATGAGAATAGATCTTGGCCAAGATGGCTTACAGAATTCTGGATAGAGGATTCTGTCTGTATGTGTTGGGAGATGGGAGGAGGATAATAACCCCAAAAGGAGGAGATTATGGATAGTCCCTCTGGGAGAGGGTGAGAAAGCTAGGGATTCAGAGGTACAGGTAAGAGGGGGTAGAGCTTCCAAAAGAAAGGAGCATTTGAGATAGACCTGGAAAGATGATTCAAAAGATTTGATGGAAAGACCAAAGCATTCACGATGGCCAAAATAATACACAGAGTACATTCATATATAAATAAATGTATTTATAAATACTGTCTCTCTCTCTATCTTCCTATAAAATGGGTAGGATGGTGCATTTGCATCTCTAAAAGCAGCCTTCCTAACTCCTGAACTTTCTTACAATCAACCTTTAGCATGTAACTTTGATTTCTGTTAAAATGTATGCAGGGGCTGGGCGCAGTGGCTTATGCCTATAATCCTAGAACTCTGGGAAGCCAAGGCAGGCCAGTTGCTTGAGCTCAGGAGTTCAAGACCAGCCTGAGCAAGAGCAAGACCCTGTCTCTAAAACTAGCTGGGCATTATGGTAGGTACCTGTAGTCCCAGCTACTCAGGAGGATGAGGCAAGAGGGTCATTTCAGCCCAAGAATTTGAGGTTGCTGTGAGCTATGATGCTACAGCACTGTATTGAGGGTGATAAAGTGAGACTCTGTCTCAAAAAAAAAAAAAAAAAAAGCAAGCACTGCTGGAGAAGGATCTTAATCATTTTAAGCTCTTTCCCTAGAGGTAACGCTGTCCCTCTTTATCATCCCTACTTGTTTCTCTTGGGTTCCTCTTGATCCACCCCTCATCAAGCACAATGCTGTTTCCCAATTTTTTCTCAACTCTCCTATATTTGTAATAAACATACATACTCACTTTAGGTTTGTGAGCTACTATAGGAAGATTCACAGGGGCTAGAAAAACAAGAACAGAGCAGTTATGGAATCATTGTAAACCCTGTAAGTATTTCTCCTACTGGTCCTGCTTGGGGCCAGATGTCACATTGGCTGGACCAATTCTTCCAGTCTTCTCAGGGGCCATCCACAGTGACTCCCCAGTTTGCTAGTAAGTACGGAGCCACGGGGCTGTGTCCTTTTGGGAATGGGCATAAAACATGGCTCTGGTAGCATAAAGAGAAGAACTTGCAGAATTGGGTCTCCATCTTGGAGAGGTGACTCTGCTGCTGCAGAAGTGCCTTTGTGCCACTGGCACATGAGAGGCAGTGTCCAGGCAGAAGTGGCCTTTCTTCCCGCTAACCCAGGGCTTTGTCTCTGCTCACTTTTCAGCTGGTGCTGCCAGAATACTCCATCCACAGCCTCTTCTGCATCATGTTCCTGTGTGCTCAGGAGTGGCTCACCCTGGGGCTGAATGTCCCTCTCCTCTTCTATCACTTCTGGAGGTAAGTCTGCAGGACTGGCCTGTCAGTCCTCTTCTCTTCTTGAGCAGCCTGCTCTGCAGTGACAATGTTTCCAAATAGATGGCCCCCTGGTGTCTTCTTTTCATCCCTTCCTTTTGGGGACCCTCTTCCTGGGCCCCCTTCTCAAGATGCTCTTAGGCAGCAAGTCCAGTAAGGGAAGACCTTTCTAGCTGAAACTGTTAACCACAGGGCCAACCCCTGTGGGTCAGCTGTAGCAAGCAGCATTCACAATAGCCAAAAAGTAGAAAAAACCCAAATGTCCATCAAATGATGAACAGATAAAACAAAATGTGGTATATCCATACAATGGAATATTATTTGGCAAGAAAAAGAAATGATGTACCTGTACATGCCACAACATGGACGAACTTTTAAGAAAATATAAGTGAAAGAAGCCAAACACAAAATGTCACATATTATATTATTCCATTTATATAAAATGTCCATGAAAGGCAAATCTATAGTGACATAAGTAAATTAGTGGTTTCCAGGGTCTGGGAGGAAGCAGGCATGGGAGTAACTGCTAATGGGTATAGGGTTTTCTTTTTAGGGTGATGAAAATGTTCTGAAATTAGATAGTGGTGACAGTTCACAACTCTATGAATACACTAAAAAACACTGAATTGTACACTTTAAAGGGTAAATTTTATGGTTTGTAAATTATATCAATTAAAAAAAGCACTTACCAGATGGGCTGGATTTTCTGGGACAGTTATGATTTCAAATATTCTATTCCCTGCTAAGGTTATTCATCAGATCATGTGATTCAGGCTTTTTGTAAAATAGAGTTACCATATGGATATAGGAGGCAGGGGTGGGAAAATACCAAAGTAGTAGAGAATGTTATTATGCAAGTTACAAGCCCTTGACCGCTTGCTCTCAGAGATTTGATCCTCCAAAATGTTTTAGCATTGTCATTTTACCATAAAATAAAGACTGCATTTTGTTAGAACTAGAGAATTCAGCATTCATGCCTTCAATTAGCAAACATACGAGCACTTACTTCATGCCAGGCATTGTGAGTGGTTTCAACGTGAATGTAAAATATAATCCTAATCCTCAAGGAATGTATATCCTATTGGAAGAAGGAAATATATTCTTAACAAACATATGAGGAATATATGTAGGAGCATAGAGAAAGCAACACTTAAATGAGTCTGATAGGAGACATTGTAAAATCTGGAAAGGCACCTCCCATGGGGAGAGACTGGCATATGCAAAGGCCCAGTGGAAAGAGAGCTCTTGTTGTGTTTGGAAACAATGATGGTCCAGGGAGGTTGGACATAGGGCTCTTGGAGGGTGGTAAGAAGATAGGGGATCAATAGACAGCTAAGAATCTGGTATGGAGGGTCTTGGAGGAGGAAAACAGTCTTATCTTCTCTGATTGTTAGGAATGTGACCCTGGCAGCAGGGTAAAAGAGGGGTTAGAGGCCACAGCCCTTTAATATAGTTCCTGTGGGTCACGACCCACAGGTTGAGAACTGCTGGGTTAGAGGGTGAAATGTTGAGGATAAAATCCATTTAGGGTGTTATGGTGAAACTCCAGGTAGAGAGATGAGGCAGACATGACCCAGGTAGTCATGACCCAGGTAGTGGAAGTTGAAATGGTGAGAGAATAAGACAACCCTTGGACATGAACTGGATCAGTCTTGGCCCATGATTAGGAGCAGAGGGAGAGGATGCCTCTCAGCTGCATGGCCGGGAGGGTGAGGGTGCCATTGATCAGGAGCAGGAGGATAGAAGAAATAACAGATTTAGGTCGGAAGGAAAATGTTTCAGTTTCATGGGGAAGTCCCACTTTAAATAAAGGCAATCTGCTAACGTCTGGATTTAGAGGGAAGTCGAGTAGAATTATGTTGTGGAAGCTTATTGAATCCCTACTCAGAGTGTCACAGCTCACAGCAACCTCAGACTCCTGGGCTCAAGCGATTCTCTTGCCTCAGCCTCCCTAGTAGCTCTGACTACAGGCGCCCGCCACACTGCTCGGCTATTTCTTTTTGTTTATTTGTTTAGCAGTCCTGGGCCAGTTCGAACCCACCAGCCCTGGTGCATGTGGCTGGCGCCCTAACCACTGAGCTGTGGGCGTCCAGGTGTTCCACCCTACTTCTGTGTGAACCCCCATCCATGTCCTGGCCACCTTACATAGGGGGCTGGCTTTCCTCCCCAGGAAAGGACTCATCCTGAGATGCTTTAAGTGGTGCGTCGTCAAGCCTGGGTATCAAAAATGTGGTTCATTTACCAAACCTTTTTGTACTGAAAGCTGGCTAGTGTCTGTATACGTGGCCTGTTTGTATTTATAGAGGAAGGGAGCAGCTGTAATCTTTGCCAGTAGGGACCTTGTCTTTCTTTTTTGAATCTCTAACAGGATCAAGCTAAATTCTTGGCTAGTTAGTAAGTGCTTAGAATGGAAACAAAAGAAAGGAGAAGGGGAGAAGAGGAGTCATTTAAAAATCAGAGCCCTTGCACACCCTCTTTTCTTCCTTTTCCTCTGTCTCTCTCCTATCTGGCAGGTCCAGCCCAGTGATGTTTCTCATACAGAGAAAGTCCCCTTCTGCTCTGGCTTTTAATTTGCTTAAATAAAAGTAGAACTGTCCACTGTTTATTCCATGCCTGTTCTTTGTGGTTATTTGCATATATCACCTCACATAATTGCCACAACAGCCCTCTGTGGTAGCCAGTTTCATCCCATTTTACAGTGGGGAAAGTTGAGGCTAAAACAAGGCTAATGGCTGTAGCAAGGAAGGTCAGTCTGTGACTGGTGGGCAGCAGAGCCTTTGTTCTTTTCACCAAGCCATCCTGCCTCTCTGCCTTCACTTAATGAGGTCACCTGGGAACACAAACCACAGTGAAAGCAAAGAGCAATGTGCTCCCAGGGAAAGGAGAGGAGAGTGGCTTGGAGCTCTGTAAGCTGGCAGGAGTCATTGGAGCTGGCTTGTGATTTCCTTTCAGCATAGTGTCGTTGACAGGTAACGTCAGTGTGGTTCTCTGAAGTGGAAGGAAGAGGGAGCTGAGTTGCCAGAGCTGTGAGTTGCTACATTGCAGGGATGTTCTTCAAAGCCAGCGTGATTAATCTCCTGGTCAGAGCCCACTCCCTGGGTCCTCACTCTGAATTCAGAACCAGTGCCTGTCCCAGAGCCCAACAGAGTCATTGATTTGCACTCTTGGCCTCTTGGTAGCTTTACCAGAGTGACTAAAAGCAGCCTTCTAGGCAGTTTCAGCTGCATTTTGTTCTTGGGCTCCACAGGAGAGTGTGACCAGGCCCTGGGCACAGTGTCCTGCCAAGGCCCAAGGAAGATGCTGCCAAGGGCCTCAAGAGGTTAGGGCTTTCTTCCTGGCTTCCCCAAGCCTGAGAGTTTCTCTTCTCCTGGAGCTGGCGTGGATGTGGAATTTTGAGGTAGATGGAGCGTTCCCCTGCCTCCCTCCCACCCCCAGTCTTTCGCTTACTCAGCTTCCCTCTGAGAAGGTGGTGACCAGTGTTCTTTGCGCTGTTTGGGGCCCTTCTATCAAGAAGAAATGGATCTGCAAACTACTCTACATGCAAGTGGGAATATGATGTCCTGTAGATTGTTCAGGATTCTAAATGAGGGTCTGGGTAGGAGATAGTACTTAACCCAAAGTCATTTCTCAGGTAGAATATATGTTCAGTGGCATCCAGGCAGTGGCAACAGACCACACTTACACCTATTCTGAAAGGAGGCTCTTCCTCATACCACCTGGGCAACACTGGTGACATGTTTTTCCCTCTGTCAGGGCAGCTTTGTTTCTGCGTGGAATCACCATGATGCCAGCGGAGCTGAGTACTGGGGACTTACTATCTGCTACAACACAGTGACTGAGCCTCTCTCTACTTGGTGCTTGGATGTGATTTGGGCAGATGGCAGACAGCTGCTTGGTGGGCATCACCTGACGGAAGTCCTGTATCAGGAGGGCTTGGCCCTGGTGACGTAAGGAGTCCTAGAACCTCAGAGCCAATGTTGCCATGTCCTCTTTCCCTGCAGGTATTTCCACTGCCCGGCGGATAGTTCAGAACTAGCCTACGACCCACCGGTGGTCATGAATGCAGACACCTTGAGTTACTGTCAGAAGGAGGCCTGGTGTAAGCTGGCCTTTTATCTCCTCTCCTTCTTCTACTACCTTTACTGGTGAGTCTCTGCCCTCCTAATGGGGTTGACTCCTGTAGCAAATGGAAGGGAATTTCAAGCTGGCTTTTGGGAGGTGCCCTGTAAGGATGGGAGTCTCATTCAGGTGAGCCACTCTGGCTAGGAGCAAGGGTTTTTTAATCAAGGAGTAGGGAGCAGAGGATCCTGCAGGAGGCCTTCCTGCTGGTGGGCACATCCTTGGAGCCACATGGTGAAACACACTCTACCAACATCCTCTAGGAGATAGCTAGTGAAGTGCAGTGGGTGGCTCCTCTGCCCAATAGGGCTTCCTGCCTCCCACATCTCTGCACCTCAGCCCCCAGGTGACCTGCAGTCCCTTATGCTCTGCTTCACTGTTTCCTAGCTCCCAGCCTATGTGTAAGGATTCTTAGGCACCATAAGAGAGACTCTCCTACTTCCCTGCCTCGGCCCCATAATGGCAGTCACGCTTCACAAAGTGGCACGTTGGGTCATTAAATGTTTCAATCACAATTCTCCCAGTGTTATACAACACCATTCTAATTAAGCTAAACCTGCTGACTGTGCAATTCTGTTTTAGGACTCTCCCCTCTCCTGCAGAACATCCTAGCTAAGCAGATAGCTGTAAACTGACTGTCTTGTGGTTTGACAGCCCAGAGATGGCCTTTTCTGAAAACACTTCCTTCTGCCTCCTTTTCCTTATTGGCTCATCCCTGGGACTCTCACCTGTTACCTTGTGATCTTACCATTACCTATGGTAGGACCATGCCATCTCCAGATCTCCCAGTACTGTTTCCAAAAAGGAGGCATGGTCCAGCAATCAGGTAAAGAGGAAGAGAGGTTGGGATCTAAGACTCCGTGGCCACCTCTTGGCTTGAATTGGGCTGTGGCAGGCTGGGATGTGGTTGCATCTGTCTGGCATTTAAAAACAAGCCTGGCTTTGAGTGCAGAGCTTTTTGAGATAAATACTATTTCAACCCACATAGGAAAGGTGAGGAAACAGAATCTCAGGTGTTAGATCATTTTCTTGAGGTCACAGCTAATAGTATCACAACTACACATCCATCTCAAATCTGATCCCCCAAACTGAACTCTTGAGCTGCTGGCTGTCTTAGGAAACCTCTAGAAAAGTCTTTGTCAAAGTGAGAGGCAAGGAATGAAGAGGGTGTGCTTCTTAAAAATGCAGATTCATGGGCTTAGATCTACGGATGCAGACTTTTCAGGCCTCTGCATTTTAAATGCGCTTTTCAGACAATTCTGAGGCACAACTTAGCCAGTCTGAGAGTTCTGCTTACTTCTGCCTTCCTAGTGTCTGCAAACTCAGAGGCCCGGGACATATAACTTCCCCTGAAATAACTCAGCTGTAGAGAAGATTCAGAGTTACTCTACCACATTCTTCTTGGAGTTAAGGCTTGGTCCAGGCTTAAGGTGACATCCTTGATGGAGTTGTCCTTGGATAGTTCCTGCCCCAACTTGCAGGAAGCCTGAGGGGCTCTGAAGGTTCTGGAGATTTCCGAGGTGTCTGAGGGTCTCTGAAGCTTCTGGAGATTTCCAAGGTGCCCTCATCCAAGCCTTTCTGACTCCTGTGGCTCATCAGACAGGTTCCTGTCCTGGGAAGCCTGTAGATGGTGGACAAAGCCCTTGTAGATTTAGGGATCAGGGACTCAACACCTTGAAGGTTAAATTCCTCTCTGGAATGTATTAAATCACTTTCTTTGTGGGGCTGCAGATGGTACCTTCTGCAGATTACTAGGCTCAGTGGCCTATTCACTAGTGAGCTCCTAACACAAAGACCTTGAGACAGGATTGTCTGTCCTCAAATGCATCAGAACAAGGCTAGCTCCTGCCCCCACAGGCCTGGGATCCACCTTGGTTTGGATGGAGACTGAGGCAAGACAGCTTCCCAATTTCAATTTTGTAATGAAATGATAATTGCTGGAGTTCTAGGTGGTGTGGGGAGGAAGGCATGTAATTCACAAGCGAGGAAAGCTGCTGTGTGCACTTGGCTGGGTGAGGGGTGGTTTGCAGCTCCTGTCTGTTAGGTGGGTGTGATCATTCTGTATCAGAGTCTGTGCCAGACATTCCATTTGACTATCTGTTCTCTAGTTTATTACTGCAGTTGGGCACAGCCTTCCTGTTATATTTGTCAATTACTTTGTTTCCAAAACAAAATTGGAAACAGCTGTTCCTCCAGCCTCAATGGGACCCTGGTCGTGGCCAGAGGGCACCCGAATTCTTTGTTGAACCTGACCTCTTTCTGCTCTTTGGGACTCCTCAAAGACCCTATTTCTCCTCTCCCAGGCACTCCCAGCACCTCGGGTCCGGAGCCTGTGGAGAGCATAGGACGGTCAGCACAGGCTGCATGGGCCCCATTGCATGCAAATTGGTGCCTGAGCTGAATGCAGAGCTGGAGACTCACATGGCAGCCCTCAGAAAGGGGTTGGCATTTTACGGTTTGAGGTCACTAGAGGTTCCTGAGGACCTTGGGGTGATTTAAGAAATGTGTCCAAGGTCCTAGCTAACAATTAGCAGCTCACCTGTCTCTGGAGCCTGTACTTTTCCCACCATGCTGTGCCGATCATATGGCACCCTCTGCCGTTCCTACCCAGTTAGCCCTGGGGACAGGTGATTTTTGTGGGGACTAGCTAATACCGCTACTGGTACTAGCTAGCAAGTTCAATGTGAACTGCTCAGTAGAAAGCTCTTTTCAAATCCAGAGTATAAAGCAGGCCATATTATCTACTTACAGTAGCACCAGCCTCCTGCCTGGTAACTGTGGTTCATACCTGCCTCTCCTCAGCTGTATTTCTCTCAATGTGTAATGATGTTTCTTATGGTTTACTGGTCCCTTGATAGCAGAGGCCTCATCACTTTCCTTCTCTCTGCATCTGCAGTGCCCCAGCCGGGGCCCAGCCCAGAGAAGGTGCTCCCTGAGTCCCCCTCGTCTGTTCTTACAGCTTGGCTGTAGGTTTTCTCTAGGAACAAGAGTGGTGCCTTGCATGCTCCGCTGCTGCAACGATTAGGTGCTCACTAATCATTAAATGAAAGAAAGTGAGTAAATGCAGGTGTCCACAATGAGGCTTGGTATGTATTAAAGAAAGCACTGGGTTTGGTTTAGGATGTGGCTCTTCACCTTGCGGTCATGAGCTGTGTGACCTTGAGTAATCCACCTCTCATCTGACTGTCAACTTCCCCACGCGGGGTAAGTCCCTCTAGCTCCATGCCTGCTTGGTAGTGAACATGAAATACATCGGGTTCCTGAAGATGGAACTTCAGCTACTCAGATGAGCTTGTTGGGCCCTCACAGCTGTGTAGGTTTAGAAGTGAAACTTTTTCTCTTTCCTTTGGTCTAACATCTTCGAGGATCCTTTTTTCCCATCTATTGCAGTGTTTTGCAACCTTTTCTTTTTTTAAATCTCACAGCATACTTGAACCTACAGTTAAACTTCCACAATAGTTAAATTATGGTGATAAAAAAGGAGTAAAAAAGAGTACTGTGCTATATATATGTACTGTGCTTTGAACTTCTTTTGAAAATAATTTAATTAATCTTTAAAATTTTTCACAGTGCACCTAAGACTCTCACACAGCACACTGGTTGAAAATCACTGCTCTATGGTGTGAAAAGGTGGTTGTTTGTCTTTCTGCCAAATTGACAAAATAGTATATTTTGGTGTGGATCATTTCTCAGCCTTGCAGAGTTAACCTGAAGCCCTTTCCAAAAGCACAGGGAAGCATGTCCCTGCTTCCTTGCTAGTGTTGAGGCAATACCTCTGTCACACACTGTTATGCAAGTTTAGTTTCTGGAGTAGTTTTAAAAACAAGAAGGCCAGGGAGTTTCCCTGCTAAGAATTCGTTTAGTTCACGTTCCCAGAGGACTTGTGTTCACACATTGGCCTTCACAATAGTGATGATGATCTTTTTTCACCAGCACTAATGTATTATCAGTATCATCTGGGAGCCCCTGGATGCAGCCATCATGTGAGCACATGGCAGCTGGTGGCATAAAGAATCTGCTGCTCCCCCACCCCCCAGGCCTGCCCTGCAATTACATGAAAAGGAATAAGAAACTTAATAATCATCCTGATGAGAACAATAATAGGCACTTAGGGCAATCACATCTTTTATCCAAGGCACAAAATATGCTTTCCCAACAAGTGTTGTAGGAAGCAGCAGGGGCATAGCAGAGGGGTGGATAAAATGCTGTAGTGGCAGGGATGAGGGAGATGCCAAGGGCCAGCCTGAGTCCTTTGAAAGCTCCCACTAACATCTTCTTTTCCTTTTGTTTTTGCATTTAGCATGATCTACACACTAGTGAGCTCCTAACACGAAGACCGTGCACATCGTCAGAGACTGAGAGGGAGCCGCCTGAGGCTGAGAAGTCCGTTTCTGCTGGTGACTGGAGGAGAGGCTGGAGTGAGCCTTGTGGGAGCGAGCTGGCTGGCAGGCAGTGACTGAACGCAAGTTGGAGTCATTCAGCTGGGGGAAGGTGGGGCGGGGGGGGGGCGCTGAGTCGACCCTGCGTGTCTGTTGTTGCCCTGTGTATTATAGTCTTTGGCATTCAAATATCACGCATAGGCTATAGAGCCCTTCTGAGCATCGGGAGTGTGGGGGAGTAGGTGATGAAACACTAAACCTCACCTGAAAGAGAACTGCCGTTTTCTGAATCCAGCTCATCGAACAGCACCTTGCGACTTCACACTGAGTTCCTGGACTGTGGGAGTGGAAGATGGAAGGCTAGAGCTGCCTGCTAAGGAAAGGAATGACCTAGAGGCAAGGCCAAGTCTGCCTGACAGTTGAAGGCATCAAGGAGTTGTGGGCTGCCCAAGACTCTTGTTTCCTTTTCTTTCCAAGCTGTGGGACCATGCCTTTCACCTCATGGGGAAGGGGCTGGAGGGTACGTGGGATTTGCCTTTAGCCGTAACCAGCTTTGTGTCAGCAGGGCTATTTTCAGCTGAGAAGGGGACAATACATGGGAAAAACAGGTTTTTAAAGTTTGCAACATATTTAAGGTGTTTGTTCTTCTCCACCACAAGCTGTATTCTTCTAATGCTATCCAAAACCATCGCGGAGCCATTTAATGCAAATTAATTGGTCAACACAAGTTGAAACTACCTTCTCATAAAGATCCCCACAGTTCTGAGCACAGACAATCTTGTGGAGTGGCTGCTCAGTACTGTGGGCATCTGGCAGTCAGGAAGGGAGACAACATAATTATAACTTCATTTCATGACGCTGTATCATTTGTACTGTTTAGTTCAATGTGAAGACATCAGCTCTTCAGAATTTTCCATTTGGCATTCTCTCTCTTTTGGGTGGGAGTTGTTCTGAGGATTGTAAATGATGACAAGGCTGAGATTTTTATGATGTTTAAATTGGGCACAATGATTTTGACCTCCCCCCGACTTCCTTTCTTTTCTACTGTTTAAGATACATAGGCTATTTATACATGTACCCAGCTCCCATCTGAAACCTGTGACTCAGGTTTATGAGTGGTGTTTGTATAACACATTGTGTGCTATGTTTATTAAAGCGCAGCAACAACTTGAGTGTTCTCACCTAACTGGTGCTCTCTTTCCATCTCATTGCAGGCTGGATTTGCCTACATATGGTTGGCAAACCAATAGGTAGAAAAGGCAAATTTTCAAAAATGCGTTGTGCTTCTAAAACTTCTGTGGAAAATAAAATGCAGACTTCCACTCTGAGGTTAATGGTATATAACTGGAGAAATTGAGGTGGTTATTTTTGGGAGAGGGCTTCTCTTTGGCCATTTCTCCTGCTGGCTGGATGACTATAGTTAGGAGTAGAGTTTACTTTGAGGGTTGCGGGGCTCTGGCTTTGGTTCCATTCCTGGGAAGACGGGTTACCTTTATCCAGAGAAACAAGCGGCAACTCTAACCCTACAGCTGTCTTGCAAATGGAACCAGGCAGAGGAAGAGAACCGAATGTTATCTCTCACCGTTGAGCTATTTTGCTTGTGCATGTTTTTTTTTTTTTTTTTCATTATATTCTTTTGAGATAGGCTCTTACTCTATCACCTGGGCTTCAGGCTAGTCAACATACCTCAAACTCCTAGGCTCAAGTGATCCTCCTGCCTCAACCTCCTAAGTTTTCTATTTTTTTTTTTTCTGTAGAGCTAGGGTCTTGCTCTTGCTCAAGCTGGTCTCAAAGTCCTGGCCTCAAGTGACCCTCCTGCTTCGGCCTCCCCAAAGTGCTGGATTACAGGCAGGAACAACCATGCCCGGCCCCTTGTTTGTTTTTATACTCTGATTCCTTCCAAAAAGATTTGAAGTGGCTCATGATAGGAGACCCAAGTACACAAAGACTGTTTAAATGGAAATAGGAAATCTAGACTTATAAAGGAAGACATTTATAAAGATAGCAGTTTCCTAAAGCTCTCTATTTATTGTGATTGAGCATTTGAGTTGATGTTATTTCTTTTAGTAGTAAATGATAACATACACATTTATGTAGTGATTTACATTTTATACATTGCTTTTGCATTTTCTCATTCGACCCTCCTCATATTCCTATTCTTTTCCCCATTTTTGAGGAAGGAACGTCTCAGAGAGGGTCAAGTGCTTGTTTGTAGTCACATAGCTGTGGCAGGCCTACCTTTGGACCAGATCATATACCTTTAAAAATCTCATGTGCTTTTCATCACACCTTAAAGGTGCCAGAGTACTGTAAGGTCCTTGTTAAGGTTTGATTAGTAGTGTTGACTTTTTGTGCAAAAGAGAAGATTTTATAGCATTGATTTTTTTGAGAAAGGGAAATTAAAAAAATAGAGCTATAGAGGAAGGAAGGTGTTGGGCAGCCTGGCTTTCTTTTCCTTTATGTACTAGCTTCAGATCTGCTTTATTTTGGAAAGTTCTTCTCTAGGGTGATTCTTTAAAAGTTTTTAAAGCTCCAAGCTGCTAAGAGGTTAGCAAGCTCTTAAATTTATGAAAGAGAAACATCCAAATATTTCCCTCCCACAAGTTGTGACTGGGAAATAATTTCAGTGATCTGTTGGGAGTTTGAGCAAATTTTCAATTCTGGGAGAAGCTAATGGTGATGATAAAAATAAGAGTAACAAGCACAGCTGATGGAGCATGTGTGGTGTGCCCAGCACTGTGTGTTAAACTGGATCCTCACTGTATGTAACCTTGACAAAGCAGGTTAGATACGCTAATCCTCGGATGCTAATCCAAAATATGCTAATTCACAGATGAGGAAACCTGGGCATCTCAGGGAAGGTGGGCTCTCCCTTGGTAAACTAGCTCAGAACAAGAGCCTGATGCTATAAATAAGTGGCCAAATAGTAACAATAGTTATAAATCCAGTCAACAGGCAGTGTCCTATATGCTTTGTGTGCTTTTTTCTGACCCTCATAACAATACCATGAAGTAGACAGTATCTCTGTTTTATAGATGAGGAAATCCTGAGAAGATGAGTCACTGACAGAGTTCCACAGTTAGGAAAGGGTGTGTGTAGCTGCAGCTGGGACTCAAACTCAGGGCTGCCTCTTCTGACATAATTTTGCTTGCTTGGATATTTCTTATTGTTTCTCCATAGAAATGACCAAAGGGGGGGAAAAAGAGTAAAGCAGAAGAAACTCCTTAGAGTTTCCCAGAGCTCTGATAATGACAAAGTGAATATTTCCCTCGAGCAATGGAAAACTTGACCAAGGATGGATCAAGGAGAAAGTTTCCCAGGGGTGCAGAGACATCACCTGATTGTGCTGTTGGTGAATTGGTTTCCATTCCCTTAGCAAGGCAGAGCCCACAGGGCTCAGAACAGAGGGGAGAGTCCCTTAAACTCACTTTTCACTGATATAAGGTGGGACAATAATAGCACTCACCACACTGGTTTGCTATAAAGATTAAATGAGTTCGTACCTGCAAATGGCTTAGGACCATGCCCTGCACATGATAAGGTAAGTACTATGGAATTGTTTGTAGAGGGCGAAGCTTCCTCGCCATTCTTACACGGCCCTGTGCCCATGCCAGGGCAAGGTCCCTCCCTCTGGATCACTGTGAAGCCAACTGCCATGTGGACAAAGAAGATTATGGATGTTGCCGCCCTCCTTAGACCTCGTTCCATCTACAGTACCCTAAGTAGAGGTCAGGCTAGGACCTGACCCCTTTTTCTAGTGCCATGTTCTCTGGCCAATAATAATAACTACAGCTGAATACTTACTACGTGCTGGATACCGTGCTCAGCACTCAATGTATGAAGTGACATTTAATCCCCACAACAATATTAGGGATAGGAACTATTATTGTCTTCATTTTGTAGTGGAAAATATTAAAGCTTATAGAGGCCAGGCAAATATGCCAAGGTCACAATTCCTAATAAGTCATGAAGCCTAAACTTCTGCAGGGCCTTGACCATTTTCACATTCCTGACAAGGTGATGCAGTGCAGGGAGGACAATGGGGTGTGAGAAAGAAAGAAAAAGGGATGGAGGTGCAGCAGGAGTCCTAGGGGTGTGGCTCTGCTCAGCTCACGCGTTTCACAAGCAACTCAGCATAAATGGCTGTGATGAGAAGGATTTGGGCTGTGGGATCTTGTGCAGACTTTTTAACCTTCCTGAAACTCAACTTTCTCGTCTGTAAAATGGGATGATAATATCTCCCTTTGAGTGTTGTTGTAATAATTAAAGTAAATTATATACAGAATGCTTGTAGCAGACAGCCTATCTCCTAAAGGGTGCTCAACAAATTTTTACCCTCAGTTCTCTACCCCACTGCCTCTCCACAATGTTGAAGGGAGGGAAGACAGTGGGAAGAGTGCTTCTTATACAGGACAACACTCTATGAAATCTCAGCTTCCTTCCTCTCCTCCCTCAATCTGATCCTGGGCGTGAACTGTCCCAGGCATGCGACATGGGTATCTGAGCTCAGCCCTCTCAAGAAAATCTTCCCTTTGCTTCCTATTTTTAGGCTTGGTAATTGCACCAACGTTGAATAAAGTTGTCATCATTATGACAGGTTTGTGGTCCTACATCAGAGATGAATGCAGCCAGCAAAAGCTTTAGCAATTTATTGCCCTCATGCTGTGGCAGATCTACTTTATAACCCTTTCTTCTCTTGGACTTGGGCTGCTATATTCCAAACTGTGCTCTGCTGAATAACTCTTTTTTGGCAGAACCTTCTCTAGACCTTGGGAAGGCCAGTCCAAACTGTGAGGCTGCCTCTGCTCTGGAAGCTCAAGCTATGATCCTGTGGGTGTTTGAAGAAGCATCCTGGAATGTGCCCTGTGACTTAGCTCATCCCACACAGAGAAGAGGATCTGAGCAGGGGAGTGATTCCTCAGGACATGACCAGGCATTTCTAGGGAAAGGTGGTGGCAAGTTTTAGCTTTGTGAGGTTTAGGAGCAGGGCACAGTCTTTCCTTGTGGGGAGTGGCATGTGGTGGCAGTATTTCACACAGCTGCATGTATCGAGCAAGAAGACCTCAGTGCCAACGCCTTGGATTAGGTTTCAGTTGTCTATAATCTAGAAGTAGACATGGGGTCAAAACAACCACAAGAAAATAGTATTTTTCAGGCTCTGGTCACTCACTTTGTGGTCATTTCTGCTTCTCTTAAATTCTGTCCAGATAACTCTGGAGGCCCCAAGAGTGCTTTGCTGTGCTGTGAACTTGACCTTTTAGCTCCCATGTGATTCCCACATTTCTTCCTTCCCAGCTGGTGGTGTCCTAGAGCTGCTCATATAGGCTTATGAGAGCCAGTCACTCAAATTTTTAGGGGTTTTTCTAATCAGTTATTAAGCACAGGCATTATTAAAACTGAAGATACGCAAACTTACAATTAAATTATATTAAAAAAAAGTAATATGTAGACAAAGCTTATCTCTTCTAATCATTTTACTATGTTTTATTATAATCCATACTCTCAAGGTTATGTCTATTGTGTCTGTGGAGGAAATACTATATAATGGTGCCATCTCTTCCCATCTTTGTGTTACACACAGTGGCTACTATCCCTCTACATGTAAGGTCTCCTCCAGGCAGGCCAGTGTCTTCATTGGACCCTGAGGTACCTCAAGGGGCAGACACATACCTTTTGGTTTAGAGAAGCAGCAGTCTGAGGAGGTGATTTTGTTTCCTGGAGTTTGACTACCTGACAGCCAGCAGAGAGACACTTAAATGCCACTGCAGTGTTTTTGTTCAAACGTAACTGGAGTTCGAGCAGCAAACCTTGTCCTTTTCAGAAAGGCTTGACACATCAGAAAAATAAAATCGCCTTTCTGGCAGGATTATAGTTTTGATGTTTAAGAGCAGGGGAGGAAGGGAAAATGAAAGCCCAGTTAAATACCAGTCCTCACATTAAATTGTAACAAAACCCATCCGGCCCCTATGTCTGGGATAGTCTGAAAGATTGCAACAATGAGAACAGCAGGGCAGAACAAGAGGCTTTGGAGGAAATTTTGTCTGTGAGTGGCTTCGTAGGATGGGTCTCGTAATCCTGTTCTTATGTTTCCACAGCAAAATTGAGAATAAACTGGATGTTGAGGCAACTTTATAGACTCTTAGATGGAGAAGCTCAATAGATGGGCTGGATCCCCTAAGTAACGCTGCATCCTACATGACTCATTTTTAAAAACAGCAATTTTTTGTTCTTAAGTAATAGTCTATGTTTGGGTTAAAACAACTATGTCCCAAGATCTAGTGCTTATCTGACTGTGTTATGGATGCAATGAAAAAAATCAGTCATAAAGACCCAGCAGCAGCTGCAGTAGTAATCACTTCTAGGTGAAAGTAAGAAAATGAGGTTAGGTCACATTCTTTTGAGACACCTAGGTCTGGCTTACTGGGAAACTCCAAGATAGGTTTTAGCCTCAGAGGTTGATAAAGCCCAGCCCAGGCCAGACCCAGACATTCAGCACCAGGAAGACGATGATGCTTTCTAGGGAGTTAACTTGAAGTTCATGTATCAGCAACAACCTGGGAGGTAGGAAGTGACCCTGAATAGGTGCTGTGGGGCTTTGTACTTAATTCCGTGTAAAGAATTAAGGTTATCACATTTATTATCAGTGACTTTCACAGGAGGGCAACTGATCAGTTCTGGGCTGACACAAAGCTAAAATGGATCAAATCAGGACAGGAAGACAATTTTTAAAAATATCATAATCTCAGACTCATTAGAGGAAATATAAGAGTCATAAATGGAATGTCTTTAGACTGGACTCAAAAAAGTCAGTAGCAAAATATAGAAAGGCTGTGAGTGAAAGAGGGCTGGAGTGGTGACCAGTGGTGGATGACAGTTTTTTTTTTTTTTTTTTTTTTTGAAAAAGAGCCTCAAGCTGTCACCCTGGATAGAGTGCCATGGCATCACAGCTCACAGCAACCTCCAATTCCTGGGCTCAAGTGAGTCTCTTGCCTCTGCCTTCCCAAGTAGGGATGACAGTTTTGAATGGACTTTAAGCTCGTGTTGAGTCAACAGCTTGATCTGCCTGCCAGAAAGCAACAACAGAGTTAGGCCTCATAAAAAGTATAGAATGAAGTGATACAAGACTCATGTGAATAGCTCACCATGAGGAAGAGCATTGCTTGACTTGCAGCCACATGATTTAAGAGGAACATTGAGAAATTGGAGCCTGCTCAGAGAAGGGCATTTGGACTGAATAGGACTGAATAGAGAAGATTCTAGAAGACTGTCTTCAAAGAATCAAAGACTCCAAGAAAGCTGGGGACAGGAATTAGGTGGGAGCAGCCCTCCCCAAACCCTTCCTTTCAGATGGTGTTAGAGCAGTTGTTTCCTAATAGGGACTCTGGAATAAGGGTTCTGGAGAGGTATTACGTGAAGGGAGCCTCCTGTGGAACTGCTGGGCTAAAATACCTAGTAGGCTTCCCAAATCTGTCTCAGCAGGAATCTTTCTTCTTCCTTTTTCTTCCTTTCTTAAAAATTAAAAAAATTTTTTTAATTTTTATATATACATGTGTTTATTAGGTTTCTACTTTTTGCCTTCACAGAATTAAAAAGGCTTAAAATTTAATAACAATAACAATGTTTAAGATAAGGACTAGAAACAAAAACCTCGTAAAGAATGAGCAAAGATAAATACATTCAGAAAAGAAAACAGACGATTACTGCATTGAAATATTAAGCAATAGTAATAATAATAATGCCAAGAAAATAACGTTCACATTCTCAAATAAGAGGATGCCTATTATAGAATGCTTTAACTCTGAGGC